>JANHGL010006976.1:32471-45185 GCA_024611195.1 Ceyx melanurus
TATATATGCACTGATCAGACCACTGGTTGTGGAAGACTTAGATGCTATACCAGATCTGCAGACTAGCTTTAGACAGCAGCAGTGAAAAATTGTTGTGATCCTTAATAGTCTACAAATTAACCCTCGTGTCTGGTTGAATAACCAGACCTACCTGAAAAAGAGGAGATTAGGGATATGAACACTGCCAAGAAACCTTACAAAATCAAAACTTTCTCTAATCTTTGTCTGTCATTCATGAGGAGCATGTTGTGCCTTCAAACATACAGGTCAACTTCCAAATAAATTCCCTTGGTTTTCCTCTGGAGGCAGAACAGTGGCAGTCTCTAGTAGGGGACTCTGCTCTATGGAAGTCAGTGATTCTCTAACACTGGTCAACTTTCAAACCAAAGATACATGTGACACAGCTCTGCATAAACAATCCCTTTCATCTCCCTCTACTGCCCTTCTCTCACATTTGCAGCACATGCCTTTGGCACCAGTGACCACATCAGTGTAGTGTCTGAGTAGGGGAGGAAATGTTCTTCTTCTTTAGCACCAAGGACAAGTTGCAGTGGGAAGTCTGAATTCTGTCTCCTGAACTTGAAACATCCAATATCTACCAGTCACTGTTGCCTGTTTTCAGAGCACACCAAATGGATGGTTTTGGGAGAAACTAATGGTGATTAAGCTGATGAGCCTACATCTAATATGTCTGTTTTCATTCTTTCACAGGGAACATAAAGAAGAGGGGAAGGTGTCCTTTCTGTTTCCATACTTTCTTGCTGCTTTATGAATTGGTGTCTTTTTGTGGTAGTGGCAAAATCTTAAAAGTCTCATTTAAGCTTCTGAGTGATGCTTGAAATGAGTGAATGGTGGAGTTTGGGTTTTTTTAAGATCATTTAAAATGCTATTCAAAGACTCTTGCATTTCTACTGAAGTGATGAAAAGTTAAACAACATTAAGTTTTAAAGATGCAAAGAGCATCTGAATATTGTGATCACTATTAAAGGTGACCAGAAATCACCAGGATATTGACAGTATAAAACTCTATCATCGATTCATCAGAGAGCAGACTACAAGCTGCTGGACCCACAACACCTGACAGATTAAATCTACTTGTTTCATGATGCCAGTGTTAACTGTGATCAAATTCAGTAGGATGATTTTGGACTTCCAAAGCTCCATGTTACAGATTTCACCTATCTGGACTGAATTGAAGCATTAAGGTCAGGAGCACAAAGAAGAATGACTAGTCTTAGGAAACAGTATTAGACTTTTACTCTGTCTCAAATGAGACATTTACACTCATTTACCTGACTGGGATTTAGTTTCTTACTTGAAGGTGGCAGCTTAAATGTACAAGCATCAATATTATACTTGACAATGAAATCACTACTGCATGCTGTGGCCTTTTCTTACAGTTGCAAATAAGTGGGCAATGACAGACAATAAAATATTTCTAAGTGCTCTTGTGTCTATGCTGCTGCTCTCAGTGATATGAGGGCCACATATTGGTCCTGCTGACTTAAGAGCAAACCAGCTCTCTCCTTTTATCTTCTATTGCAGCTCTCTGAACATGGAGAGTACTTACCATCATACAGATACAATTGTCAGGATATTCTAGCTCCCTGCCCAGATATAGTCTGGAGACAGAAAAGCAAAATGGGATGCAAAAATCTAGGGATATTCCAGTTTGGGAAGGAAGGTCTCTACTTCATGGTTAGCTCAGTAACCTCATTGAAATCTCATCTGCTAGGAATCATTGATAACAGTGACCTGAGGATCTGTGTGAACTGCAGTCTCTCAACTAACCTCTCAAATACTCCATTAATTTGTTTTTTAAATGTCCCCAATTTAAACAGTTCAAGACCACAATCTTGATGTTCTTCTCAGCTAAAGTTTTAGTGCCTGCAGAATCTTTACAGCAGAGATGGAGGGTGGACAAATTAAAGAAAGAAGGTCTGATTTGTTGTTCCTATTAAAAGAGTGCAGGGAATCAAACATAGTATGAGAAGGAAATAGGATAAGACAACAAGGTGGAAAAGCTCTGTGAAGAATGTGACTGTAACTAGAAAGTGGTCTTTTTCTTAATTATCTGCATGGTTCATATCTCTAGCCAAACTCTAGCTAGAGTCGTGGAAAAAAAATCTCATGTACACTCCCCTCTTTCAGTTGCTTGAATGAAAGGTAGTTTGAGCCAAATCTTGTGTGATGCTCCCATCAGCCTGTGTCACTCCAGCCAGGCAGATCTATGGCAAGCTCTTCTCTTAGCTTCCCTTAAAAGCTTTGGATGTCACGTGTCCCTTTAGGGCTATATTCTGCAGCTACACTTCACTGGGACTGAACGTGAGAATGTGCTAAACATGACACAGGCAGCTGAATGTTACAGGACCCTGTCTAGACTGGTAACATCACGTTGGCTATACTGCTGTTCTATGAGGTAGAGGAAGATGTATGTTTGTAAATTGTGATACAGTGTTTTAGTTGTCTTTATATATCTTTTTAAAGTATTAATAAAAGTATTTCTTTTTACAGTATATTGTACTAACATATTTTTTCTCTTGGAAACTATGAAACCACTGCTGGCTTCTGGATGATGTGCTCAGAGCTTTGCATTGTAGGTTAATGGAAAGCCCTGTGGGTGAGGGAGACAGGTTGGTCCTGTTGGCACCAGTTCAGTGAGCTGGAAATGGAGAAGTCTTTCTTAACAAGCAATGGGATCTTTCAGTGCCAAATGGCAGGCTGTAAATCTGGAATTAGAAGATACAAAAGTGCTGACTGAAGCCACCTGCTAATAACAACAAAAGGGTTTTTTTTATCCTTGCAGTTAAAAGTTCTAAAAGAAGTCAAGGTTCAAAGCCTGAATATTCTTGTGGCCCAAAGCTCATCCAAAATGCTTTTATCAAATGAGTCCCAAGGGAATTACTTGGTAGAATTTGTACTGCTTGATCTGTGCATCCTGGCATAAACCCACTTCAGGGAAATGCTTACCAACTAGTAGACACTGCACTAAGTACTTGTAATAACAAACTGAACCATGTTCTTAGCATGGCAAACATGTAACCCTGAAAAACTGAGTGTGGGCCTTTGCTGTGAACAGCAGGAATGCCATCTCCAGTAGGAAAATTTCTTGTGTTAGTATCAAATGGGCATGTGAACACAATGAATTTTAAATTGGGCCATTCTTTATATAGGTGCCTAAATAGGGATTTAGTTCCTTAAATGTATCTTTACATGTTAGAATGTTGTGTCCTAAGAGACTTCATTCCTCAATTGCAGGCCAGGGATTGAATGAACAAAAGCACTTCTCAGTGTTTTAAAGCCCCAGACTGTACCAGATGGAACAGATCTTGGAAAAAAGCTACTTAGTTTGAAGCCAGTGCTTCACCTTGTAGGAGTGGAGGCCCAGATAAAGTTTCTCACAGCTGGTCTTGGCCCAGGTTACACAGCTGTGCTGTATCAGAGCAGAGCTTACTGGCAGCTGAAATCTGGGGGAGGGATGAAGGCCATATAAAAAGTTTGGTAGAGAGGTAGCAAGTTATTGGAGGTAGAGGGTATCTTTGTGTGTTTGCTGGTGAATTGTGATGACTGCAGAGTGAGCCAAGTGGCTGTGAGTGTGGGAGACTCTGATGGTATGCTTCAGGAATCTGCACCAGGGTGGAAGAGAAGCAAACCAAAGCATCTGGAGAAGGTCAAGATTATCCTGGGAAGGCAGGAGCTGTGTTGTTTGGCAAGCCTTGTGATTCTTCAGAGATGTTAGGGTTAATAAACCTTGTGGGATTCTGACTGCAGCATCCGGAGGAGTCTGTTCTTCATCTGCTGTTTCACCTCTTGCAGGAGCAGCTGAAAACTGCATTTGGGGCACAGAATCTGGGGGACAGGAGCTAATTTCTACTGCAGGAGAATAATGTCACTCAAGTGCAACACACTGAGAGTATCAGGAAAAAAATGTTTTGAGATATAAGGATTTTTTTGGTCCAAGGCAGATCTAAACTGTCAAGAGACTCCTGTGACACCACCTGTCTGGATCCAGAAGTCTGAGCTGGGAGCAGATGTGTAGAGCCACAGACTGCAAACATAATGCAGAGAGTGTAGGAGAAATGTTTTCAACTCTGCTTTATCTGAAATGTTCCTGATACATCAGCTTCACTTAACAGCTGCACAGTTAGGAAAATTAAGACTTTTCTAAAAGCTGTAATGGGACAAACCCAGTAGGATCCCTGCCCTCAGCAACACATGGGTTCACACCCATTTCCCTGTGGCAGTCTGCAGTTAATTTGGTGCAGGTCTGATTGTTGAAGTAGCTCATTCCTGGGCAGGGTTTCCTACACACTGGCCTTCTTAACAATCCAGAACTGCTTTTGGGTACCTGTTGGAAAACTGGAATTTCCTGGAACAAATATTTTCTTTCAAACTGAGAAAAAAAACAAAAGAACTCCCAACATATTGCTGCTTAACTTCTTCATGGAAAAGGTCAGTCTTTATTGTATTGCTTTCACATTTGGACATAGGAACATGAGCTTAAACAATCTGCAAAGTGTCTTGTGGTACATAATGAATCCACCTGTCTTTTATATAAAATTCACTCTCTGATCTATTTCAAAACTCACAACTTAAATAAAATATCTTCCTAGCACAGTTCCTGCCGTAACACTGCCCTGAACAGAACCTCCTTGCAGTCACTCGTGCATATTTCCCCTGAGAGAACACTGGCTTTGAACTACTGGCTGATAAGAGTTTACAACGTGTGATTGTAAAACTTGCTTAAGCAGTATGTAGAGGGTGTCCATTTGGGTGGCATGGTATTTTTTCCAAAGTTTATAAAATCTGAGTAGCATATTGATTTCCTCTTATGGTAGAACACAGCTGATGACATTTGTTCATACAGTCTATCCCAAAAATACCTATGGAAGCCCAGTATGGTGCATGAATCACTGGGGTTAGTGCACACTCTAGAGGCAATGACCATGGAGGAAAGTCACAACTGACAAGGTCTGATGACAGCTCTTCTGGTTTGTCCACTCATTCTTCTCATTTCTGCACTTCAGAGGACAGTTTCTTGAGTGACTTGATCCATGAGCCTGGTCATAATCCAATTCACACATTCAATTAATCTGTTTAAAAGGAAACACATAAATACAGAGCAACCCTCTAAATCTATGATGAACAGCAAAGTCACTTTTTATGTCAGATACAGCACCAAGCCACTGACTTCTATAAAAAAAACCCAAATTAAATCAAAACCTTTTGTGACTGGTTAATCATTCTTTGAAAACTGAAGATTTAAGGAACCTTATGGCATGTTGCTCTTAAGAGAGCACACCCAGCTGTGCCATACAGCAGGATAGGCCATTCTATCCTAGCTTTGCTATTATTAGGCTTACCTATTGAAACAGGCTTTGGAACTGGCTATACATTTTCTTATCTAGATACTGTTCATTAGACTGCTATTTTTTGTATAATTGCATTAATTATGTATTGCTTGCATCTGATCCAGCCTTTGATTGTGGTCCCTTTCTTTTTTTCTTTAGAGCCACTTTGTTCAAGGCATTTTGGATGCACTGGTAAGTAGCTATGATTTTAAATAACTTTTTGAGTAACTTCTTGGTCTTGCTGACAAGAATAAATTACTGTTATATTGATTTATCTCAGTTGATCTATTTTGACTTGGTAAAAGTATCCAACAGCTATCAAGAAGTGATTTTTTACTGTCATCAGAGGTAAACAGAAAGCCTGAGAAACCTCTAACTAGAACCAGAGATGTGGTTTATCAAAGTGCTGGGCACTAGTGATTCTGTTCATTTGGTCTTGTGATCTTACAGGTGACTAATGCAGCATGAAATTGTGCATTTCTGAAAGGGGATGGTTGTCTGTGGATGAACCTATGGCGAAAAAGAGTTGAAGTACAGGAGATCAAGAACAGAGGAACCTGTCTGCCGGCAGCTCAGGAGATGATCTGTGCTTCCTAGACCAAGTCTCTGGAAGGACAGCTCTTCCCCCCACCCCCTCTTCAGGCTTCCTGCACAGCGTGGGACAGGGGATCCCATGCAGCAAAGGTGCTAATCCAGATGCACAAGGGGAAGGGAGTTTGTGCTACAAAGCCATAAAAGACCTGCTACCAGGTCTGCTTCAAGCATGGAGATCTGCGAAAAGGTTCTCACTGGGCTGTGGGGCAAAACACAGCCTCTCTCCTGTGCTGGGAGCCAGAAGAGACCCTGTGGCAGGTTGTCTGACAAAGGAGGGCTGCCTCCCTTTCAGGTGCAGAAGGTGTAGCAGAATCTCCAGGGATTCTGAATGAAGAAGGAAAGTGGATGGTCAGGTGTTCTGCATAAGGATGGGCAGCCTGAGGGATGCAGAGAGTTACCAAAGGTGTTACAGGGAGCCAAAAGCAAACAGGCTGACATGGGATTGGGACAAAGGTTCTGCTGTGACTGGAAGCAGATTAAAAGATTGGAAAGGCAGAATATGGCTTGGCAGGAAAGAAGGCAGCAGCAGGGTATGCCAGGGGCCAGCTTGTATTCAACATCACCATTAGTGACCTCGAGAAGAGCAACCTTGAAGACTGCAGAAAATAAGTTCTTTCAGGTATTCAGATGTTGTGCTGATAGCAAGAAAGTCTATTCAGAAGGAATTCCTAACACTGCTGGACAAAAAGTGGTGCACCAAAGGGCTGGGCAGCACAGTGCCCTCATTCTGCCATTGTGGATTCTGGCAAGTATGAAGAGAACAGACTGCATTTTTGGTCAGGGCCATGTGCTCTCCCCAAGAGCATCCCCTGCCCCTGTCAGAGGCAGAACACAGGGCTGGGTGATTGGGATCTGACTCATCATGACATTTCTTATGCACATGTGTGCCACTTACTGTAGATGGTAGGTCAGAAACAAGAAGCACTTTTGTGTCCAGTATGGTACTACTGTCAGATGTCTATCAGCTAACAGTAATTGTATGCTCAAAATCCTGTCTCTTAAACTAACAACAACAAAAAAAGGGAAACAGCAGCTCTGACAAGTTATCTGATTGCTTTCCAGCTCTGATCTACATCAGGCAGTTCAGGGAGATTGTTGTTAGCATTCTGCATTGGAGATCAAATTCTAGCCTGACTTAAAAATAGCACAGCAAAATGTATTGAGCCTGCAAAGCAAAGTGTGGTGCTGGCTAAGGGAGGTTTCACATATTGCTGTAGGGCTGCCAGTCCAAGACTGTAATTTGTAGTGGCAGATATTAAATGGGGTGTGAATGATACAGTTGACCAGGATATTCAATCTTGCCTTTCTAGTCAGCTGATTAAAAGCCTGTCCTTCAAATTTCATGTTAACTTCTCTTTTAACAGAAGATTTAAAACATTTTAAAAACGATTAGGAAAATGAAGAGGTAGCAAATATTTTTTAAATCTCAGATTCTTAGTCTTCCAGTAGCCTAGAAGATACCTGTAAGCATTTAGCAGTATGGCTATATATAAACTAGAACCATTACAAGGGGACAAATGCAAAGAGTTGGACTGGCCAAATATACAAACTAAATACCTCTGAACAAATTGCTCTTTTCTTCTGCTTTAGGATTGCTAGTTGCTACCTAAATTGTAGTGTCACTTTGCCCCTCCAGAGGAAAAAATATGAAAAATTAAATTGGATTCGTTCCTTAAATCCTTTGACAACTTAAAACTGATAACTGGCTATTGCCAACTATTGAAGCAAGCTGATCACAGTAAGCTTCATTTTTGTAGGGGAAAAACCACAGAATTTTGTGGGTTTTTTTTATTATTATTCATTAAAATAACTTCTGGCTGGGGCTTTTAACACATGAAATACTCAGGCCTGAACTATTTCTACCCTAAATTGAATGTCTCTTTATTTTCTATACCTCATTTTAATTCCTGTTATTAACAGCAGCTTTTGTAGAACTTTTTAAAAAATCTGCTTCCTCTCTTTACATTATATAAATGAATACACTTGGGAGAAAACCACTAAGGACCATCCATGGCTATGTCTGTATGGACAGTTCCTCAGTTAACCATTATTTTTATCTTCCATCTAGGATGGAATTCCCATTAAGAAGAGTCAGAGTACAGAAGTCTCTTTAAAGCAGAGTCATCAGGTGAGTTTGAGCACTCACCTATTAATTTTAATAACATCTGAAATGTACACAGTTCTGAAGATCTCAGCTATTGCTCTTAATCCTACTGTTACTATTACTCATATAAAACAAACAACTGGAAGGTATTGTGGAGCCAATGAACCAGCTGGGGGTTTCAATGTGGAGATTTCTACAAATAAGAGCATAATGAAAAAAGACAAGGTAAAGTAAGTAATTGTGCTCAGTATTTTTAAGACTTAGAGTCTGAAAAGGAAGTCAGGAGGTGGATTCTAATGTGTTTGTGTATCCTGGCATTGCTAGTGGTAGTATTCTTCTGATCAGCTCCTTTATGTAGCATCTCAGAGGTGCAACAGAGGCACAAGTGAGGTAAGCTCAGTGGCAGAAGTCCAGTGTGCTTATTTCCCTCTCCACTGGGCCCTGCTGTCTCTCACAGACACTGAGCCTACATTTCTAATTGGCACTAGACTGATGAGCCAGTGAGTGAAGTGATTTCATTGATTCAGGATTTAGATTCTGACATTCAGCAGCAGTGCTGAGTCACAAGTTCTTGGGTGCTGGGTTCTGCTCGCTGATGACATTCACCATCATTCTCCTTGATGAAAAAACACAGGTAATGCTTGTAAGATTAAAATAATTCCGTATTTCCTATTCAGTTTTAATTATTGATTACTTTTGCCCATTTTCTTTCTGATTAGAGGATTTAATGATGAGTCACATGTGATTTGAAGAAAGTACAAAGAGAACAGTCACATCACCTTATTCCGAGAGACTTCAAGTAGAAGAAAAAACCTGGAACACTCATGCTAATATAGTAGATGACATGAGCAAGCTCAATTCTTCTCAGTTTACACAAATGGATTTCTCCATTTGAGTAAGGTAGGAAGCTTCTTTTAGCTGCTTAGTTGTCTACCTTCAACCTCTGCCACCAATTATGCTCAGAAACCTGGACATCATTTTGTTCCTATTGATTTTATTCAAGTGAGGTGTTCGCTGCAAGATACAACAGAGCTCTTCTGATCCACATCCTCTTTTATTTTTACATCTAAATGAGCCTTTCCTCTTGGGATTTCCCCCCTTTGTTTTCCTGCCAGGCATGCCACTCACCTCCTGGGTGTGAAGCATCCCTTTCTAAGTGCAAGGAGCACACTGCAAGGTTTCAGCTAAGGCTAATCATAGCTTTTTAGCTGTTGTCAGGAACCACTGGTGAGTCACATGAAGAACTCTTGTATTTAATGCCTAGTTTTCATTTTGGGTGGTAAAACTGAGCTCTGTTCTTTCTGCAGTGCCTTGTGAACCCTCAGAACTTCTGGGCGTAAGTGAAGAGGGCAGGTGGGCAGCCTTCCTATGGAGAGCGTGGGTTAGCATTTGTACAGAGCTCAGCTCACTGCAGGCTAGGCACCAAAGGGATTTTATCTTCCCTTTCAGGGCCTTACCTCTGCTCCCAGAAAGAGAAATACAGCTGCAAATTACAGCCCTCTTCTGCCTGCCCTGCCAGGGAGCTGGTGAGGAGGAATGGCACTGAAGAGTGAAGAAACCAGTCACCAGGATATTACATCAACTTGAGTCTTTGCCTGGTAGCTAAATAATGATGCAATGTGTGGCCTGAATGCTGCATATGTAAATATAATGAAACATCTAGATAGCTGAAGCACAGTAATAGTATATTTTTTTCTCTCTAATGATTGACCTAACTTTAGGGATTTGTGATTTGATTTTCAGTGGAAACCACCATCAAACATGACAATTTCCAGATTAAGGGATGGAGGCTGGAGCTGATACCTGTTCAGAGCTCAATTAGCTCCAAGGGGAGCTGAGTCTTACTGCTGAGCTTTGTGAAGACCTCTGCATTTTGATTTCTACATATGGAGGTGACATAGTTTTATAGTTAGAATATCAATAAGTTAGCAGAGCTGCTATTAATATGAAAGATTTTAAGAAGCTCATTTATCTCCACTGAACACAACTGTGCTCAGATCCTGTGCCCTATCAAACTGTGTTCAGGAAAATCCTGTCTGTTGTTCTCCAAGGTCTTCCTGAAAACTAGATGCCTGAAAACATCATAACAAATCCTGTCAGGAAAAAAGTGATTTGAAAAAAAATAATTTAATCCCATATTACATGGTGTTGGAGTAATTAAGGCTTGGGGTTTGAGGAAAGGTATTTGGGGGGAAAAATGACTAGGGCTTTTTGGACCAAAGATACTGTTAATTTTTCATTAGATTTATGAATCTCTTTCCTGGAATACAGAGTATGTGTGTTATTTGTTCAGCTGAAAAGAGGGGAGAGGATATAGATCAGTTCTGCTCCAAACCTCCTATTCTGCCAGAAGTGATTCTTATCCAGCTGCATGGGATGGACCCCAAAATCTTGGTTGGCATGGAAACTTTCATTTGCAATAACTATATGCAAATGGATTTCTTCAGTAGTAACAAAGACCTGTTTCCCCACACAACCTGCTTATGCTCCCAGGGGCCTTCCACCAAGCTGTGTTTGTGCAATCAATGTTACTCCAACATCCTAAATTTACATTTTTTTCCTTCCCAAGTATTGACCAAATTCAGCTATTGTTTTGTATGGAATCTCAATAGAAATATTTAGGAGAGTTTAACCCATGTGGAGAACGCTACAGGAAAGGTTTGGTTTGTATTGGTTATGTGTTGGGGTTTTTGTTTTGTTTTGTTTTTTTGTTTTGCTTCTATAAATTAGAAGACTGATTAAAATAGCTTGATGTTAAATGGTATTTGTATACTGTTCTCCAAGGTTATATTGGTAACCTTTCAACAGAATTTTCTATCTCCATAATTTTGAATAGAAAATGAAAAGGTATCCTGAATTGGTTTCTAAATTTACAGAAAATATTTTGCTAAAAATTCTACTGGCAGATCTGCTAACACATTTTAATTTAAACTGGGAATGTTTTCATTAACATACATTTGGCACGGAAGGTCCTAGTTAAAAATAGTAGTTTTCTTCCCAATTGCATTTCAGCATTTTAAAATGCTAAATCCTTAGAGTTTTAGTATCACTCAAAACTACAAGTTGATTCAGCAAGCCCTCGTGCTACGATTAACACCAGAAGAACGGTAAGATGGGTAAGTTTCTTATTATCCAAGATAGAGGTTTTTAAGGCCATCCAATTAAGATGTATTTCTGGCTCGAGTGTGGTTTCTGAATTTTAACAAATACTCGCTTTAGATATTCATTTCGATTCAGAACTGCTTCCAAGACCGGATTGGCAGAGCTGCTGACCAGCTGTAAACACACCACTTGGTATCGCAGCTGCAGTCACTCGCAACTATGAAGATCAGCCCTTAGGAACTCCCCCGGAGCCGGGCTCTCAGCTGCGGTGCCGGGCGGGGGGGAAACGCCGGGGAAAAGCCGGGGAGGGCTCAGTGGCCGCGGGCAACGGGACCCCGGCCTCTGTCCGCACGGCTCGGCCGTGCTAGAAGCTGCGGTGGGGGGGGAGGGGGTTGTCGCGGCGCCGGGCCCGCTCCCGGAGCGGGGGAGCTGTGTTCCTAGTCCCGGGGCCTGGCCCTGGCGGGTCAGCCGGAGCACGGCGGGCAGAGCGGTGCCCGCAGCGCTCCGCGGGTCGCTGCCCGGGACGGACCGGGGGAAATGACTTACTTCCTTGGAGAGCCCTCTGCGTGTCTGCGATCCTACCCGGCGGCAGCGGGTCCCGCTCCCCCAAGCCACCGCACCGCGGGGGGCCGCATCTGGAAAGGAAGGTGCTGCGCAGAAGTGGAGACGCAGCGAGGGCATCCCGGGGCCGCGGCGGTCCCCGAGCTACGGCCATGTCGGGACAGCCGCCGGCAGCGTCACGCCGCAGTCACTTCGGAGCGCCCCGGGGTGTCACTCCAAGTACCCATCGAAGACATCCAGCTCGCTGTCCGTCTCGTAGAGCACAGAGCCAGGGTCGGAGAGCACACCCAGATCCACCAGAGCCTGGTCCATATCCTCGGGCAGAAAGACGATGCCTACATTGAGAACGATGTACTCCATGAGGAAGGCATAGTACAGGATCAGCACGTTGACGAAGAACAAGCCCACGTAAAACATATAGGGCAGCACCAGCAGCGCATGGAAGGCCCAGGACTCCAGCGAATCCAGACGTGCTGAGACCGCGGCGGGCATGCAGCCTCGGTTGGCTCCAGCGGCGGGGCCAGCGGGCACCGCAGCGGGCACCGACCTGCCCGGCGGGTGGCACCGGCGCGGAGCCGGGAACGGGGCGCGCAGGACCGCGCTCCGCAGCCCCGGTGGCAGGAAAGGGCAAAAGGCGAGAGTCGGAGCCGGACCCCGGGAGGAGGCGAGCCCCGCAGGGGCGCGGAGGCGGCACCGCGCAGAGCGGCCGACCCGGTCCCTTCCTTCCCCGGGGGAGGCGCCCGGCAGCAGGCGGGCAGGCCGGCTTCAGCGGCTCTGCCGCAGCCCCGCCGTTGGCAGGAGGCTCCGCAGGGGCATCTCCAGCCCGGTTGCTGCAGTCCCGCCGCGGCTCCCCTCCTCCTCCCGCCCGCAAAACTTCGCGGGAGGATCCCGCAGGCGCGATGTCGCGGAGCACCTGCCGCCGTCAGCGAGCCCGGCAGCCCCGGCCTGTGCGGCAGGACACCCTCCTGCCTCCCGCCCCCTCGCGTCCCCCCCCCTCCCCCC
>JANHGL010006978.1:0-58468 GCA_024611195.1 Ceyx melanurus
GACCGGCTCTGATGCGCACACAGCATCACAAGGGACACGCAGAGGCCTTTCACTACTCGCAGCGGTGCTGTTGTGCACCGCTGCTGCCCTACAGCTCCGCGCCCTTGGGCACAAAGTTGCTTTCGCCCAAAGGTAGGAAGGGAAGCTAAGCACATGAAGGGAAGGAAGCGGTGACAGTGCTCTGTTCTGCTCTGCAGCCAGGGGACCTCTGTGGAAAGGGGACCTGTGGTTTCCGTGATGCTGCTCAGAAAGCTGTGGTAGGGCCAGCCAGAGCTCGTTTCCTTGCTTTCAAGTGTAGGAGATTCACCACCCTTCTGCCCATTCATTTTTTGCCACAATCAAAGAACCTAAAACAACAAAACGCCTTCTACCCAAGCAAAAGACAAACAAAGAAATGCAACAATCCAAAACCCACGCCAGAGTGCATCTGGCTGGGGATGAATACTGGACCATGTTAGTTGGGAGTGAGGATTTTGCAGAAAGCCAGGCTCCAGTCAAAAATGAACCCTTGTCATTCGGAGTTTGAATATGAAAACAGCTTGCAAAACATTTTTTTTCAGGCTTCTAACAAAAGACTTGGTCCTTCTTTTGCTCTGGTATCTAGGCTACATTGTGAAGGCTCATGCATATCACTGGTTTTATTCACATGAGTAATTCCATTTGAATTTGGAGCGACAACGTGTGTGTGTAAAGTTACTCATGTGCTTTCTGTTCTCCTTTATCTATTGAAATGATGTGGTTTGGGGTTTTTTTTCCATTTGCTGGTGCAGCTCAGTTACTGTTGGCATCAAGGTTATTGTGAACCAGCATGGTTATTATTGCTGTTTGCCTGCCTGACCCCTTTTGTTTTCCTTGCCAGACTGAAATCCAGCTATCCTCTGTGCAATCTATTCCAGCTATGCAACTGTTTTTCTGCAACCATCTTTCACCTGATTGTGTAAATTCATCTTCCCTATAAAAGATCCTTTTTGTCCTCAGTTTTTCCTCCAGTCATTACTGGCAGTCTTTCCAGTTGTGCCATCAGATTTTTCTCACACAAGTCTCTCATGACTTCTCCCATCCTGGGTAGTCTGAATTCATACTGATTCCAACATGGTATCTGCCTGGTTTGGTATTTGCCAGCTGGAACATTTTGTTATTCCCATTGCCAAATGCACTCTCCTCCCTCAGATTTCTCCCAGCTACAACTTCTATTCTCATCACCTTGTACATTTTCTCTATCCCAAAGCTCCATGTTTGACTAAGGGCAAAATTACACATTGTCTTCCATGGAGTGTGGCATTCAGTTCTGAGCCTGAGTGTTTTCTTAGATGTTCCTTTTCCTCAGTCACAAAATACAAAGAACACAGAAGTAAAATTCAGTTCATACTTTCTTTTTTGTTAAAGGAAGACAACAGCTTTTTACTAGCAGACTCTTGTCTGCCAGGTATATACTTAGAGTGCTCTAATCATGCCTGGGGAGAGTAGGCAGGCTGGGCAACCACTGACTCCTTTGTCATCCAGAGGCTTTCTTCCTAAGCTGGAAAATGTTGTGAATTAATTCAAGTGGAGTCTCCCTTAGGAAATAAAGTATTTTGAAGTTTCTTTAGCAGCAGGTCACAAGCTGTCAGGCAGATGCATTCAGTCACACCTAAGTACAGATTTACTGCCTCGACTCCCCAGGGCATCTACCTACTGCATCTTGAAAGAAGCCAACTAGCAAGCTTTTGTGAAATCCCCAAATGATGTCTTCTAGGAGCACTGGAAACTGCTCTTTCCAGGGGGAAGGGGTGATGACCCAAGCACAAATTACTTCCAAGGAAAGGCTAAAAGGCCAAATACATCTTAGGCTGCCCTGTGAACACGGTAGGAGTTTCTCATTGCTTTTATCTGAAACTGTGAGGACCAGGAACTGTATTTCCTCCCTCTGCCATATCTAGAAGATGAAAAATTACCTGTTTGTCTCAGTGTAGATCTGAAGAGCATCTTGCTGCAGTGACACTTCACAGCCAGGGTGTCTATCCCAGTTCCATGGCAAGACCACAACAAAGACTGAACCCTTGACAACACCTATGGATGGAATCACCAACAAGACCCTTAAATAAGATTTGAAAAGCAGATTAGATTTCTGAAGTAAATATTCTATTAAGGACCAAAAATAATAAATAAACCCCACATACACATTGATTATCAGCATAAACTTTTGATCAGGCATGGTTGGTGCACTGGAGTTCTGTGTCCATAACATGCTGTATTTTTGCCACCTACAGATGTGTGTTTCAGGAATCTCTTTCTCAGAAACTTCATTCAAAATTAGGTTGCAGTCAAATGCTTAATTGCAGTGCTGGAAATTATAATTAAGAGATCACCTGGGGGGATCTACTACTCAAAACTATATACTCTCATTTGTATTCATAAAAATCCCCCACTCTTAAAAAACCAAACAAGAGAAAAAGAACCAAATGCCCCAAACAAAACCCAACAACTGAAATTTTCATTTACTAAGGAAAATAAACCATGAAAGTGAGGTAGTCTAAATGTATTTTTATTTTTGCCTGTGCCATAAAACTTATTTCAGTACAGTGGTAAAGATAATTTCCTGATTCATATACTAGAGGTGTCTATAAAGATGTGACCATCCCAGAAATATTTGAAGTACTCAATTTCTTACCACCCCCTCCACCATATTTATGAAACAGATTAAATATTTACTGTGTTACTCTAAACCAAGTTGTATTTGTTTATGAAAAATGAGGAATATACCCAGCATGCAGAAAAACTGGATATATTTATACTTCTTTATTTAATACATTCTTCGAGTTTTACTACTTAAGAACTCACTTCAGAATGGAGGTGGAGTAGCCCTGCACAGTAATGAATGTAAAGGGTTTCTTTTTGGGTGAAGTATTCTAGGAAAAAAAAGGAAAATAATCAAAATATACTATATTGACTATAGTAACAATGCCAACTTGCACAATTGAAGTTTTGGAACTATTTTCAAAAGTAGAAACTTACTCTGACATTTTAAAGTAAGAGGTTTCATATGAATGTGATCTGAATTAAAGATCTCATTAATCTATTAGTACATTAAAATTACCTCACCTGCAGAGCTCCAGGAACAGGGAGGCAGCTGTTTGCAAGGAGAGATTCCTGATGCTCTCATCTGTTCTGCACTAAAGGTGCCAGTGCCCATGGTGCCCTAGAGCAGCACACTCCAGAAATAGGAGTTGCACAGATCTATGTTCTCAGGATATAGAAATGATAATTATATGTGACTGTTTACAAAGAATTACCTCCTTTGAAATGCCTGCAGTGGCTACAAAAAGCATTCTGAAGCACTAAGACAGTGATAATGTTCAAGAATACTGCCCTAGACTTGAGAAAATTTAAGATTTATTCAGCATTTCAGATTTTCTGTAAATGTTCAGGATGCCCACTCCAACCTGTATAAAGATGACAGGGGTGTTATTGTTTTACTTGTCATTTTTCTGAACCCTGACATCAGGATGGACCTGCTTTGTCATTTTACAAATCCTCTTTCTGTCCTTCAGCTTCTCCCTGTGAGAAGAAATAACCACTTTCCATCTCCTTTTTTGTCTTGACTGCATCATTTTTTTAAGTCCAGTCATGTAGTAACTGCTGTTTTACAACACAGACCAAAGCAAGGCCCTGATTTCAACTCCACATCCTAATAATACAGAAATATTACAGATATTTCAGCCACTCCAGACTTTCAGGTTGAAATTCTGAGGCTGAAAATGTGTTCTTTGATTTTTAAGAAATACAGGAACCAAAAAACCCCACCCCAGAAACAGTTCATAACTGAAATTTAGAAAATAATAAGAGCAGACCTGAGGATACAAAAAATTACCACACATATTAAAGCAGTGCAAGAAAACTCAATGTACAGAGAACAAGTCCCACCCTCTGAACTATTCTAAACAAAATGTTTTTGTTTCTACAACTTGGTAACTGCCTTGCAGGTCTTTAGTCAGTTCCTGCCTCATTCCTGCAGGCAACAGGCATTACAGTGAAGCCACCACTACAGCAGAGCTTTCTAAGATGAGCAGAATGGGGAAGATCTGTTAATATTTTTGAGGAACAGTAAAACATTAAGTTGCCTAATAAGAAAAGAGACTGTTCTGAATGGAAAGATTCAAGGGCTGAGGACAGAAAACTGTGTCATTAACCAAAAACCTCAACAAAGCAAAAAAAAATATTTCCTGCTTCCTCCCCCCCCACCAAAGATGAGTAGTTTCATGTCTCATTTTATTTCAGAAGGCTCAGTCCTTTTAAATCTGAGTATACAGAAAACAGATGGAAATGAATCAGGGGACGGAGGTAGGGGAAAAAAAAAAGCTTTAATGAAGATCTATTTAAGTAATACTTCAAATAAAGAAGTCATTTGTCTGAGAAACCACATCTAATAGACATATAAAGAGTTATATAATGAAGACATACACTACATTTCCTGATGTAATTCCTGTCTTCCTACACTCCCAGAATTATCTGTATCAGGCAACAGTTGCTGGCGCCGTTAATTGATGAGCACTCTGTGCTATAGTTACCATGCTAATTGCAGCTCCTCTCCCAGTCTAACAATTGGGATTGATTGCCCAGGAGTTATTTTTAGGATGAACCAGCAGAAGAGTTTGGAGAGCAGCAGCCATTTTTTGTGTGTGTGCTACAGCTGTTTGGGGAGGAAAAAAAAGCCCAAAAAGTTGGATTAAATGTTCTAAGATGTCTTTGGTTTTTTGGTTTTATTTATCTTTAATTCTGCTGAAGTTGGAGCTTCCTACTGGATAATTCATCTTGCTTGTAGCAAGTTGAGGCTGAGGTCAGTGTTGTGTGACACAGAGGGTGTTGCTCAGTGGTTCTCAGCAGAGCAGCAGTTTTTCCTTGGAAAAGGGACTGCTCAGTAAACAGCAGATGAGCTGTTCATAGGAAGGCAATCCAGTTGGTAATTTAAAGCACCACTGATGACAGACAGGGCTCAGGATGAACTTGGAATGTGTGTTTTCCCCAGCTCTGGAATGAAGTAGTGAGGGTACCTCTGCTTCCAAGAATGCTTTAGCCAGGGAGCAAACAGCCCCTGATTCCCAAGGGTCAGTTGGTACTCAGGAGGTGTGACTGGGAGGAGACACCCACTCCCTTGATCTCACCTTGGCTCCCCTGCTGCCTGCTTGCCTTCCTGAGTTCAGTGGGGTGATGAACAAGTGGACAGGATTGTGTTGCTAATCTACTGTACCAAAGCAGGGCTGTTGTCTGCTCTGTTTGTATAATAGGAGGCAAGACCTGTAAGAAGAAAACCAAACAGAAATACATAAGAAGAGGAATAACCAGTTTTATAGCTGGAAAAAAACCAAACCCCAAGCAAACCCAAACAAAACTCAAGGGGACAAGCCTGTTTCACTTTGTAAAGTGTTAGGAGCAGAAACCTTCTGCCTTTTCACATTAAATTCTATCAGTAGTGGCAATACCTTGGCACTCTCACAGCTCCCTAGCAGCAAAGTTGAAGTGCTGTGCAAAGGAGGTGTCTTTGTCCCCCTTGGCTGGGGGATTAACTGGCTGTGGTTACACAGAAACTTGGCAGAGCTGGGGAGAGAATCCCTGTTCCATGACTTCAGCTGCTTCCCCCTTTGCAGTGGCATGCCTTGAAGTATTATGGTCTTGAACACCTCCAGTGCATCACTCTATCAGAGCTGCTGGTTTCCCTGGAAAAGAGAAAAGCATAGCTCTGAAAATGCTGCCAATATTGTGTTCTTTCAAGGGGAACATACAAAGAATATAAATTGGGTGATAGATTAAATTAGACACATTTCATATTAATCTGATATATAGAAAATATTATATATTATAATTTTATGTATATTTATTACTGTTATCTTTTGTTTTCTTCAATTTAAATGCAGTTTCCCCAGGACTTCTCTGTAAGGACCTGAAGAGAGGGATGCAGTGAGGATTCAGCTTGTAAACACTTCTTGGGCTCACTTCCTTTGGGAAATAGTGTCAAGAACAAATTTCACATACAATGAAAATACTGATTAGAAATTATCTAAACTAATTACTAAATGGAATATTTACTCTCTGAACCATCTGACTAGAAATAGAGTATTTACTCTCTGAACATCTGAACCACGTTGTTCCATCCTGTCTATTTTGATTTCAGGAGGTAACAATTAAGCTGTTTGGATTTTACAAAGGCCTTGTCCCAACTTTCTCTCAGACTCTACTCCAGAAAGTCTCTCTGCTTAAATGGTAACTGAAGGTGTGAAAACCACCTTTCCTCCTGGATTTGACACTGGCACTTTGCTGACAGCTCCCTGTGGCAGGGGCCATGTGGGAATGGCCACTCCATGCATTGCAGCAGGGGACTGAGTTTGGGATACACAGGGTCAGAGTTCTGGAAACTCTGGAACAACAGACATGAAAGAGTTAAGATAAAGGATAAAATTAGATAAAATAATTAAGAAAAAAAAAGGAAGGCTTATTACAGAAGGGCATAGATAAAGAACTAAAGGGTTATGATGTAGCTGGCCACTGTAACTCAGCTTGTTTATAGACAGACAAACTTGTTTTACAGAAATATGGGGTTTTTTTTTCTGTTTAACTGCTCATTCATCACTGAATCCAAGAGAATTCCACTCTTCCCTAATAGCATGACAACTCTTCATGAATATCTAGACACATTTTAGTGTCTGTACATACCCCTTACCCTGTCATCAGGTAGGCACAGGGTGGTCAGTGCTCATGCTGGGATCTGTCTGGCTCCGTGTATGACACATGTAAGTGTGTCACCTGAAAAACACACTTGGCACACACAGGCTGAAGAGCCCTAAACTGGAATGGTCCCAGTTTACCAGCGTCCACACCGACAGCTGAAGCTGCTCCTGCTGCCTTCGCAGTGGCATCTTGTGGCAACTGCAGGGATAGCGGCATTTTTCCCACAGCCATCCTCATTTCCCAGAGTCCGAGTTCATTCTGGACATTCACTTTCACCTGTAATATTCACTCCCTCTGAGTTCTAAGCACTTTTTAATACTGGAAACAGTAAGAGGGAACTTTGATTTCTACCATATTGCAACTGCAGGGAATTGAGAGCTCATCACTGATGTTCCTGGGAAAATGTGAAGTTTCAGGAATGTGTCTGTCCCAGTCTTGCTGAGCCAAGAGTCAGCATTCCATATGCTTTACTGGTTAGCATCATCACAGCTGGCCACAGCTGCCAGCTTGCTTTTGATGGAGATGAAAAAAAAGCAGAGGAATATTTTATTGCTGGATACAGCCTTTCCTTCTCCTTTCCCCCTTCCTTTCTTTTTCCTTTTCTTCTCCTTTCCTTTCCCCTTCCCTTCCGTTTTTTTGGGGTTAACCTAAAACTCTCGTTCTCTTTTCACAGCCCAAGCACATTTTAAGCCCCATCCCCGACGATTTGAACCTGCTCCTGCAATACCCATCCCGTGGCTGCTGATCCTTGGCCGAGCCCCTTGTTGTCAGCATGAAAGGAAAAGTTGCACCCTGTGCCTGGAGCCCCGCACCCCGCGCCTGGAGCCCCGCACCGCAGCAGCAGCCCTGGCCCCGCGACCGCTACAAACACGCCTGTGCTGCCTGCAGAGGCTTCCTCTATCTCTACGGGGGGAGGAGCTCCACCAGCCTGAGGGATTTCTGGAGATACAACCTCGGTGAGTTCCCCCCTTCATGTGTATTCTACAGCCAGAGATGCCCTGTGGGTAACAGATTAACCCCGTTTAAAGCCTCCATCAGAACTGCATTCTGGTCCCTGGGCAGATGGGCTGGGGCTGTTGCAGCTCTCCCTGAAAGTTTAGATTTCAGTTTAGTTCCTTTTTGCCTTTTCAACTCATCCAGGACTAGTAAGTCATCTAAAATACCCTCATTCTAGCAAGGGCTATCAAAGGCACACCTTTCTTCACTCTTAACACAAGACCAGCTTATGCATGTGGAGGTGCACAAAGGGAACACACAAATACACCACCTTCTAGGATTGTGTGAATAACACACCTTATTGTCTGAATAATACATCTTACAATCTGAATAATACACTATCAGATATCACCCTTTGTAGTTTTTAACTTAAAACAGGTGCTCCCTGTTCAGCTGCTGGATTAAAACTGGGGTCCATGCTCATGGAATAGCTGAGTTTTGATCTAGGTAGCAGTATAACATGAAAAGAAATCAATCCTGTTACTGCTTTTATATTACATTTACATTTGGTAAGTAGAAAAAATGCATATAGTTCATTCTGGTGGAAGTGCCTCAGTCTTCTAAACTAACAAAGATGACAAAAACTTTATTTTCCCCCACTGACTGTTGGTGCAGCCCAATCCAAAACCAATCTTCTCCCCCCCTTTTCCTATATTTATGCACTGTCTTAACTTCAACTTTGGTTTATAGGGAAAAATGAGTGGGAAATGCTGGATTGCTCAAAAGATGGTCCAGAAGAACTAGAAGAACATTCAATGGTGGCTTATAAGGTAGTAGACCAAGATTTCTATTGTCTCTATCCTGACATTTTATTTCCTGTTATACAGTGAAATAAAATTCCTAGATTATTATGTACTGAAATACTGCACCCAGAAAATATTTCCATGTCTGTGCAATTCTGGAGCAACATTTGGGAGTTTTTTCTGAATAAAGTGCCAGCAGTTTAGCTGTGCAGCAGTGTGCAGCTCCCTGATTTCCTCAGTCAATGCTCAGCACATAATAGTCATACAAAATAAAGACCCTGGCAGCACATTCTTTGACTTAGTTGTATAGTTGTAACAGTTGCTCTGAATTCATTTGCATGATAAGCTACAGCATTAAAAAAAAACCACATTCACTGAAGGAGTTGCATAGAAGAGGGATGGGGGAGTGAAATGAAGTAAGAATTACAGCTTTGCCTGTGAGGAGAAAACAGAATTTAGGCCAGCAGGAGCAGGGAAATATTTCTACAAACATCCATAATCTAATATTACCTGAGCAATGCCTCTGAGAGCTCCAGAGTGCTTTAGGAATGCCATTCCCATTAAACCAGCAGAGCATTCACCAGGGGTTCCTACTGGGAAAGATAAAGACATTAAAAGTTAGTGGTTTTTTTGTGCTTGCCTCTTGAATTGTTACTAGATCATTATTATTATTAATTATATTTTGGTGTTGGCAGCCTTTTCATTAAATACTTTGATATTCTATTTTTATGGATGAGTGACAAATATTGTTTCATTTGGCAGAGCACCCTGTATATTTTTGGAGGGATGGTGGATTCTCCTTTCACCCAGGCAAAAACTCCTCTCTGGATCTATGACACTGGTATGATACACAATTGCCAGTCTTTCCCATGGGACATTCCAAATCCATAGGTACAAATACACAGTAAGAACCAAACCATTTTCTGCTGCTTGTAACAGAGCCTTCCCTAGGCTGTACAAGAAGTGCTGTGTGTGAAACTGTGTGCATAGTTTCCCCCTAAAATCAGGCTGTTAAGCTATCAGAGTCAGCTCTTTAATTAGAAAGCATTTTATGGGAAAATTTTATGTATTTTTAAAGTCTCAGAATTTCTATTTCTGAAGTTTCCTAGCTGATCATAAAACCCAATAAATATTACATATAATATTTAATTTTTTTCCTTATGCTACATACATTTTAAAACCAAACATATATATATATATAATAATGGAACAAAGTAGATCTCATTTTGTATTTCTACTGAAGAGACACAATCTGGCAACAGCAATGATGGAACAGGAAAAAAAAATTTCCAGCTTCTATTGAATTATATTTAACATCAGTATTTTATAATACAGGTGTTTTTTTACTAGGAACAAACATTTAAGATCTCTTAAGTGTATATTCTAATAAAAGCAGTGCAACACTTGAATTTAATAGCCATGGCACACACTATAGACTCACCCTTTGGAATTACTGTGTATACTCAAGGCTGATTATTTTGCTGTCAAGTGGAGCAAAGAGGGAAATCTGGTTTCTATTTGACCCAGTAAATCTTGTGGCAAGACCAAGAGTTAAGTTTTCTGGCTTCTTTTGCTACTTCACTATGCAGCACAAAGTCAATGGTTGGGGTTTTTTTTAATCCTGTTTTTGTTTGCCCCCATTTGTCTGCAATACCTGCTGAAAGAACAGAGATCCTCTGAATATATTTCCCAGGAAAAAGTCTCTTATTGCTCCCTGTACTTACCAATGAAAATTGGGAATGAGTTACTCAAAATTCATTGCCTGTCTAGTTTTCTTCATGGCTGTTTCAAATCTTTCCTAGCAAGTAAAGCTTTTAGGCTGCCAGCTTGCACTGCTTTCTCTTTCTGGTGCTGGGTAGCTGACAATTCCTCTCCTTTGTGCTGATCACTGATGGGTGATTTCTGCCTGTTCATTGAGCCTCTGTGAAAAGAAACAAGAAAAATCAGGCTGTTTTCAGAAGGTTTGCAGAATAAGGAGCTATATATCCATTGGTACAACTGGAGATCCTGCAAGTTCACAAAATGCTCCAAATCCCAGATTATTTCTGCACTGTGAGAGCCTTAGGAAATGGAAAATACAGTAGAGTGTGTCTGTGATTCACTACACAGGAAAACCATTTAAACTGTGTCTCCTGTAAGTCTCTTCATACTGCTCTCAGTGGAATGCAGATTTCTTCTTCCTTGTCAGTGGCAAACACCAGGATGAGATTCCCTTGCAAATGAGAGCTGTCATTTGACAAATCCCTGTTAGAGGAGTGTCCTCTTGTGGCCTGGGATATAAACTGCACTTCATTCAAACAATCCCCTAGATTCTGCAAGATGGACAGAGTGCCCCAACGTACCAGCAGAGCCCGAGGTAAGCAGCCAGGAACTGGTGGATGTGTGAATCAAATGCCTGTTGCTTTGTTGATTAAACAGATTGCTTTGAAATATGTTCCCCCAAACAGTTCCAATCTCCTCTCTTCAGAGACATGTGGCTACACTTGATTTCTTTGCACTCTCAAAAACGAAGGTTGTTTTTTTTTTTCCTTCTTTAAAAGAGTGTTTAAAAATACTGCTCTTAAAATGTAAGTCCTATATAAGCAGTTAAGTCCTCTCCTCCTGCTTCTGTTTTGCTGAAATCCTCATCGAGAAAACTAATTTTAAATGGAAGATTGCAACCATACACCAAGCCTGGGCTTTTAAAAGCAGGGTGGTGAAAACAGATTGCCACTCACACTAATAAATCTTGCAATGTGAAGCATTTGGAAGCTCTGCAGCATTTTTCATTTCTTGTGGACTCACCAAGTTGCTGCCACTTCCAAGCCCAAGCTCAGTGGAAGCATTTCTGTCTTGGTTTTAGGAGGTTGGCTTTCTATGGAGTCACCAGCCCTGGGGGTGTTGAAGGGTCGTTTGGATGTGGTTTTGAGGGACATGGTTTAGGGGTGAACTTTGTAGAGCAGGTTAATGTTTGGACTGGATGATCCCAAGGGGCTTTTCCAACCTGAGTGATTCTATTATATCATTACATGTAAAAAATAACTTTGGTTTTTTATATGCCTGGTGTATTGACAACACCTCTGAAACTGTCCCTGGCAGCAGCTGCAAGAGCAGCCCTGCTGGGAAGCAAGAGGCAGGGGATACTTTGGGGGGCTTGGAAAAGGAGGGTGGCTCAGCTTTGGGAATGGCTTGGATTTGCTTCCACACAAGACTCCACTGCTGGATTTAATCTCTTATTACCCGAGAGGTTTCAATACAACCCAGAGCCAAGGTTTTCATTTCTTTTGGATATTCCCAAGGGTCACATCACAACTGATCCAACCGGATCTGTTAGGAGGTTTTTGGTCTAACTGTTGAACTGTTTCAGAGCTCAGCCCCAAGGAACAGGAAAGGGCACAGTGCAGTCGTGTACCACTCCAGCATGTACATCTATGGGGGATACTTTGGCATCAGAGGCATTTCACAGGAGTTTTGGACTTTCCATTTTGGTAAGTTAAAAACCAGGAGAAGTCCAGTGCAAAACAACTGCTGCAGGAAAGCATGGAAAGAAAATATCTAGCAATAGAAATGTTTTAAGTTAGTTTTAGCTACTGTTCAGCAGCATTTAGTTATGAACACTGTCAATTAAATTAATACCCAGTTGAAATGAATTGGCCTGTGTTAGATTGGCCAATTTTAGAGCCAAAAACCAGGTTTTATTCAGTGAGTTCTTCAAGGACAACCAAGAAGTTTCAGATGCAGCAGACCCCCTGATTTCAGCCTATTGATGCCAGCTTTTGAATCCTAACTCTAGACCTGCCCCTGGGGAGCCAAACCTGACAGGAGGTGGTTTCAATGGCACATTCATCACTCATCTGCTGGTGGCAAACCAGTTGACTCCCAGAGACTTCCTCACTGGATAACTTTTATTATCTGGTGGCCATTCAGTCACTTGTTTGAAATGAATGATGGGAGAATAAGCACAGGCATTAATGAAGGAATGTTTTTGTTGACTGATTTTTCCCTCTTACAGCCAGGAAATTATCTTTCTGTGTCAGTTAATGAATTAACAAAGCTGGAGGAGAAACTGCTCTGTAAAGAACATTTCTGTGGCATCTGTCATACAGCATCTGACATTTTCATTAGAAGTTTATATTCAAAAACTGTTGGGTTTTTTTAAATGCACTTGTTCAATGTCAGAATTAAAGCTGTTAACTTAGAGCAGAAATGGTTGATTCTCCAACAGAATGGTTATTTTGCTGTTACAATAAATCCCTTCTCAAACACTAGGGTAAATCTGGTAAATCTCTAATGTTTTGCTTGCAGATACAAGAAAATGGTTGTGTGTTTCCAGCCCCTCTCCCAGTGCTGGCCCAGGACCTCGGCACGGCCACTCTGCAGTGGTTTATCACACAGCCATGTACCTCTTTGGAGGGCTGGTGGGGCTGAGTGAGCAGAAGGACTTATGGAAGTGGGATTTTGGAAGCAGCAGCTGGTCCAACGTGAGAACAAGGTAAACTGAACTGTCTGTTACACTAATAACATAGGAGGAGAGAACTGATCCCACACTCTGGTAGCACATGTGGGCAGAGGGTGATGGTGGGAGATGTTCAGATCAAACCATGGTACTGCTGCCATCCCTGGGGCTCCAGCTGGCTTTGCTTGGAAGAGCTGTTGGCAACTCCTTGGTGCAGCTGGCAGCAGTGGAATTTTGGTGTCCCAGAGCAGCTGTTTAAGGCTCCTTCTTGTGAATCAAAAGAAAAATAGAGGCTTAACTCACTGTTAGTGTCTTGGTCTCCCTTTAACTGCTGGTTTCTCTCACACTCAGCCAAGGACCTCCTCCAGTGGTAGGTCATGCCTCAATAGTCTTCAAGGACTCCATGCTGATTGTTGGTGGAGGGATTTCCAATTCCAGTCCCATGGATGACCTCTGGAAGTATCACTTCCACACCCAGACGTGGAAGAAGCTCAGTAGCACCGCAAAGGCAAACCTCCCTCCTAAAATGTATCACTGCATCTTAGGAATTGGCAACGACTTCCAAACTACCTCAGATGTCCCCAGCACTTTCCCCAGTGACTGGAAGCAGCAGCAGCAGCAGCAGCAGCAGCAGCAGCAGCAGCAGCAGCAGCAGCAGCTGGTGGCCATCCCAAAGCAGACTCACCTCTGCAGCTACTTCCGCCAGCGGCCCACAGCCCGAGCCCTCGGCGATGCCATGGAGATGAAAACCTTCAGCTTGCCCCTGGAGACAGGGGCCTTCTGTGCATTCCAGACTGCTCCAGGGGCAGCACCACACCCTAACAGAGCAACCAGCACTTGGGCAAAGGAGGAGTCTCTCCATCCTTTTGTCCTGTCAGAAGAGGACACTGCTGCTGGTGCTCAGATTGCAGAAGGAGCTGACCGTGGGGATGCAGATGTGGTGGATGGGGTTGGCAGGGACACCAATGTCCTGCTGCTGATTGGGGGGAAACCTCTGTCCAGCTTCTCTGAGATCTCCTTCTGGCAACTAGAGTTTGACAGCTTGTCATTGCTGTGATTGAAAAGCCAGAGAAGAAACTTCCACCATCGTGCCAGCAGGGGGGTCAAACAGCTGCTTGCAACTCTCTCCAGTTTCCTAGTGGCACCCTGGGGTGAAAAAAATCATTCAACCTTCTCCTGCCTGCTGTGTGCAGGTTTTTTTACAATGTGAACAAAACTTGACATGTATTTATGTTACAACTTACCTGCAAGTTGCAGCTTCTGGAAGGAGCTGGTTGGAATGCTGAGCTGCTTCTTACTTGTCAGTAACAGCTGATTTTCTTCCAGATTGCAGTGGCTGCTGCTGCCCTGAGAGTCAGAACCAGGAGTAACCCCTCCTGACTCCCTAGCTGCCATACCAGGTGCAAAGGAAATAAATACCCATAAAACCCCATATTTGAACCAGGTTTGTGCACGTTATGGTCACGTTTGAGGGATCTGATGAATCTTAGTGACACTGTTTTCTAAGATGTTTAAGATTTGGTTACCTCAAAAGAGAGCTCTTTGCACAATATGTTTGCAACACAAGATGGCCAGTGACAAAGAAACCCCTCAGATGAATTAGCAAGAAACCTGGAAGATATTCAAGGATTGCATCTGACCTGGAGGAAGTGAAAGCTTCAGGAGGGTTTGACTTGTTCTTGGCAGAAGGAGGCTCAACAGGAGCAGCACAGAACAGAAGCTGCTCCGACTGTAACTCAGACTTGAGCCACAAAGGGATTTCTCCTGCAAATTCAACATTCTCTGTTTTGTCAACACCCGTGGAGAGTTTGTTACACGTTTCCCCTCTATCAGTAAACCCTGAATTGATGGGTGGGGCTTGATTTGTTTGTTTTCTTGTTGGTTTTCCTTTGTTGAAAAGTGCCCTTTTTTAAAGGAAATATTGCCCATTGTGCCAAGCATTTTATTTCCATGGAAGGTACTCAAGTCCTGGCCTGACTGAACCTCAGCTGTCTTTAAGAGATGCTACTGTTTGAAACTACTAGGAAGTGTAATTTAATACTTTGGAATATCTTCCAAACAAAGCCTCCTGCACCTCACACCAATCCCTGCTCACTTTGAGCTCTCAGGAATTTCAAACACTTACCTGTGTTTCCAAACAGAACAAAGAACTTACCTTGCTGAACAGGAAGGTGCTCCCAAAGCCCCAGTCACCTCATGGGGCCTCAGCTGACCTTGAAGGCTGCCCAGGCTTTGAACTTCTCCAAGGGGAGTTGCTCAGCTGGAAGAGGTGCATTGGGAAAGGATTTCCATAGGCTGAGCTGAGCAGGGATAGAGCTTTGGGACTTCAATCAGCAGCATTTATTGCTGGTTTGTTTCTCTGGCCCACAGGTCTGTTTCGGCTTTGTTCAGAGCTGCTCCAACAGCCTTCTATCCAGGATTGAGGAGGGAAGGAGGTTCAACTGCCAAGGCCACCAATAGACCAGTGACTTTCCCAGTCATGCCAAGGCCTGGCAGGCTCAGGTGTCCTGGGGATGCACAAGAGCCCCAGGAAATGCCACCCAGCCTCAGCCATCCCTGCCTTCCTCCCAGACTCTCTTCCCTTTGGCAGCCCCACAAAGAGTTGAACATTTCCTTGGAGCCAGTGCAGGCAGGACATGAGCCAGCTCAAAGGCTTGGCACAGGGAGGAAAAAGCAGCTCCCAGAATGTGCCCAGCTCCCTGGTTCCCTCCCCTCCAGTCAGTGGCTTTGACACAGCACCCAAGAGATGCTCAAGCTCAGAGCAGCCTGGAAGTGGGACTTTATAGCTTCCCTTTCCAAATTCAACCAGTGCCATCAACTAGAGTTCTCAGAGCAGCTCCAGTGGTTTCTCTCCTGTTTTCCTGGCACATTTTTATCCAGAGCAGACACCTTTTCCACAGAGCAGGAGCAGATCATTTGTGGATATGCAGAGGATACTTCCCTTAACTGTAGCAGTTAATGAGAGCTCACCCCAGGCTAAAAGCTGGTGCCATCTGAGAGCTCCCTGGTGTTCTGCATGAAATAATGAATGGAATTACTCCAGCTAATGGCAGCTACTTAGGAACAGAACAAAACAGACCCTTCTTGGCTGGGCAGCGGCTGAAGGGGCTGCCACTGAGGCTGGCTAGTCTCTGAAACAAAGGGAATTAATTCTCTTCCTTTTGATACTTTCCCAGGTTTATTAATTGTTGAAAAATAAAGATATCAAATGGTTTGGTTGCCCTTTGCTGCCTTCAGAAGCATTTCAACAGAGTCAAGGTTTGGAAAGAAACAAGTTTCCTTTTAACAATCATTATCACCACTGTGCTTCGAAACATAAATGAATCCCTTACTGGAAATAAAAGCAAGAATTGCTCAGTTACCTGGCCTGCAGGTTGGGAAATGACAGCCAGGAGTTCAGACTCCCTCTCTGGACACACAGCTCAGTACTTGGATTTCCAAACCCCTGAGCAGCTGGACAATCTCAGCTCTTTTGCAAAGATTTAATGGTTCAGCATCTACCTGGAAGCTCAGCAGCCATCTTGTGTTACACTTGGATCCCAAATTGAGTTGACAGCACAGCCTTGCAGGGTTCTGACATCCCAAAGAAGTCTGCAAATCTTTCTCCACTCCAGGTCCCCTTCTCTTAGAGACCTCAGACAGGGACAAAACCCTGCCACAGACACCCTGTGAGGCTCAGGGAGCACTGGGCACCAAGCACCAGTCTGCCAAGAGCCTGCAGGGCTGCAGCAGCCCCCCAGCCACCCCTGCCCACTCACCTCCCACCCAGCCCTGCTCAGAGATGACTCGGGGAGACTGTTGCCCTGACATGGTGTATTTTAGACAAAACTACAGTAGAAACATTTCAGGATTGAGTGGACTACAAATCACAGCTGCTTGTTCCCAGGTACATTTCAATCCAGATCTCAGTGCAGGGCCTAGAACAGTTTGTACATCACTGTTGTCATGGAACAGAAGAGGGTGCACTTTGTTTTCATAAAAAAAACCCCAACAAATAAATTATACATGGAGAGCTATTGCCAAGCTTTACATACAAAAGGTAAAAATACAGTAGTTAGTGTGGTTTTAACAAAACAACCCCAAAATTCTAGCTAAAAAAATATTCTTACATACTTTAAAAATAAATCTGTCCAGTTACAGGTAAGGGTGTGTGTGTGTGTGTTTCTGAAGCAGAGCCAAACAGTAAAAGCAGGAGGTGTTACACAGGGTTTTACCAGCCCTTTGGATGGGTGGAGTTTCAGCTTAAAAATGGAATCCACTTAAGCTAATTCAGTAGCTGTGACTGATTACCAGGTAATTATGTCAGGACTTCCCTGCTATTAAACCTCACCCCCACTAAAGAAGAGATTCCCTTAGTTGCTGTGTTCCTCCCCCATTCCAAACACCAGTATTCCCAGTGCTGTGTCCACCCCAGGCAGCAGCTCTGGTCTCCTGCTGTTGGACCTGGAACACAGTTCTGTGATCCAGCATCTCCCCCAGATGAACCAGTCTGAGATAGGGGCTGGGGTTTTCTTCTTATTAAGATCTCTCCAAAACATTTTCTTCAAATCCTTTATGGAGTGACTGGAGTAAAACCACTTTTAGTCTTGGATCCAATCACTCCTGGTTTTAGCTCAGGTCTTTTTTTTCATTTCAGAATTAAAACAAGGATCTGATCAGCACTGTGCACACAGCAGGAGGGTGCAAGGCCAGTCAACAAGGACAGGCTGGGGCATGCACTGAGAAATCAACAGGACTAACTCTGGTAGGAAAAGAAAGGATTTTTTTTTCCTTTTAAATCAGGAAGCTGGCTTTTCCTAAATGCTGCCACACAATAGGCATCTATTCATTCCTGTCAACTCTTTTAAGTGGTTGGCAAACCTGCCAACATCCCAGTGCCAGATTCAAAGTTTTATTTATACATCTCTAGAAATAAATACCAAAAAATAAACTTTTCAAGGATGATTGGACCTTACAGCCAATCAATAGTACAGCAATGGTTAAATGCCTTTTTTCTGGGTAACACAGGGGTGTTAATTCCTGATCACACCAACTACAGGAGCTGTTCTACCTGCTGGTGTCTGGCAAGATGCAGGACGTGAGTGATGCTGCATTACCTTGGGAGCCACTCACACATGGAGTTTAGGAGCAGAACACTGATGCCAACCTACAGCATGCAGGTTACCCATGCCCACCACCCTGACCATGCTGAGATACTACTTGCAACCACTTAATTTTTAGGGGACACACTCACCACACATCATTTCCTTGTGACCTGCTGTGTGTGATCTCCTGGGAGGGCTCTCAGGGCATTCCATGTATAACTGGAAACCTCTGGTCTTCTGCTTTTTGGGAGGGATTCAAGCTGACAGTCCTCAGAGCTCCCAAAGCCAAGGGGAAGAGTCCAAGAGCAAACATGCCTTGAGGAAAATGCTGCTGCATTCTGTGTGTTTACCAAGCCAGCCCGTGGAGCTGGTGAGTGCCAGCTCAGCTGCTGAGCCAACAGATCAACAGCAAGTGCCAAGCTTCCCCCTGCAGGCCTGGCTCTGGGAGGGGAGCAGACTGTGGCAGCTTCCCTCCTCCTGCAGCTTTGCTGGTGTCTGTTACTAATCCAGACTAAGACACTGGATGTTTGACTGGGGAACACTCTACATGTGAATATGCAATAAGGCTCAGATTTAGCAGTAGCAAAAAACAGCCACTATTGAAGGGGATGCAGTGACAGAGCTGAAGGGCTGGTGGGCAGAAGCCCTCCCAGCTGGGCCCAAGTAGCAGCTCCCCTGACAGCTGCCAAAGGGCTTCTTCCTTCACAGCCTCATGCAGCACCTCAGCAAGGGCACTAGAGCAGCAGCAGGAGTGCCCTGGTCTGGAAGAAGCCACCCAGCTGGCACCAGCTTCCCTCAGTGCCCACAGTGGCTTGGTCCTGGTCTCTGCCTAGGCTGAGGGATGTGCACGGGGCTGGTGGTGCTGGAATGAGGATGTACCCACAGCCTTCAGAACCAACACATCTGAAATGGTTTCCAAGAGCCACATGCAAATAAATCCTGATTAACAGCCACACCAGGCAGAAAATACCCTCCAGCCCCAGTCACAGGTACACTCTTCCTAAGAAAAATCCCAGTTGTGCTTCCCTGTTAGGAGGCGTGGAGGTCATTACTGGCCTTCTGTGTTTCTTCACCCTCTGCCACTGTGCTACCTTCTCCACAGGGTCCATGTGCTCACCTCTACCTGTGTCCACATGGCAATCCTGCTGCCCAGGATCCAAATGTTCTCTCCAAACTGTACACACTGTATCCTGAACTTCACCTGAGCACCAAAGGCCTTCACCACTCAGTCCAGTGTGCTCCTGCAACTTCCACCTTCCTCCTACTAAGGAGTGAATTCCTTGCAGGAACTTTCCATCCTTTTTTTTCCCCTGGTTTCTATTCTTTGTTCCACATACAACACTCAGAACAGTATTTAAGGGGTGTTAAGAACTGATCCTCAAGCCACTAACAGCCTTTGTAAGTAGTCCCGAAGCAGAGCACCTGGAAACAACACCCAGAAACAGTAGGAATAGAAAAAAGAAAATTAAACAGAAACAATAAAATTATTCTCTTTCCTAGTCCTGTGTGACAACAGAAGTGGCCATGCAGCAGCTCCTGAAGTAAGCTGCACTCCTACTGCTTCAGCTCCTGTACATCTCTACCCCCAAAAGCCTGCATTTCAGTCCTGCTGGGATTGAAAGTGTCCCAGGGAGGGGCCTCTGCTCTACTCTGCTAATGCCAGAGCTGTTTGGCAGCTGAATTTTCTTTCTCCTAGTTTCAACAAGCAGGTCAAACCCAGGCAGGAGAGTTGGTCACTGATGGAGTAGATCTCCATTCTTCCCAGGTGCTGTAGGAAGAGGTGTGAGGATCATTCAGGGGTTTAAGGCCAAAAAGGAGAGTGTGTGTTGGTGAAACACGGGAACACAGGGGGAATAATCACACAGAAATTGTCCTTTGTATGAAGCAAGGGGCAGCGCTGTGCCTGCGGGACACAGCCTGGCCACAAGGTGGCCCCACGAGTTCTCCTCATCTGGGCAACATCCCTGCGGAGCTCAGGGCCCCTGTCCCGGGGCACATCCCGGCCAAGCCTTCCCAGCACCACCTGAGAGGCAGGGCAGTGCAGGGCAGACCAAAGGGAGCAGGACACAGCTGGATTCTGTTCCTCACGTTCAGAGCTGGCTCCTGGGTGGCATCTCCTGAGGGAGAAGATCAAACTGCATGTGGTTTTATATCCTGCTGTAGGCTGTGGTTCCAGTTAGACTGCAGTGAGTGGAGGAGTCTCTTCTGGATCCCAGCAAACCATCTGGCTGGCTGAGTCCCATTCAGCAAGAGTCTGCTCCTAAGCAAGTCTTTTGGAAGGATCCCTTGGAGATGTGTTAGAAGATTGGAGTTTTTACAAGGTGGGTGGGAAGTGCAGAAACTCCTACAGTTCAGTGGTGAGTAAACATTTTGTTCTTATTTTAGTATCTTCAATAACTGGGCTAGAGGAAGGAAAAAAAAGAAAGAAAAAGAAAGCCCTGTAAATACACTTCTGCAAAAAGATCTGACATGCTAAGATGAACAAGAAAAAGTGAGTGTTGTTCCCAAGAGCTTTAATTGCTGCTCCCCTCATAACTCAGAGGACACAACAGGGGACAGGGGAAGTAACTGGGGGACATGCCCCCCCAACTCCTGCAATCCTGACAGGTGTGGAAACACTATAAAGACATTTCTCAAAGCAATCATCTGTACCATGGTTTTAGTCAAGTACTAAGACACATTACCAGGTAAGAAAGAAAACTGAAAGAAAGAAGGAAAGAAACTGAAGTAAAATGATAATTAGGAAGATAATGAGTTCATTTCATAGCACAGGTTTACCTGCAACTCCACCTAAACTTACATACTTTCTTCTTTTACTTGCTTGAATTAAAACAAATGTTTTTCTACTCTTCAAACAACATGATATAAAAATACACAGACACATCAGCTGCTCTATCACACATTAGCTACTCTGTTTATAAGATTTCAAATGCTGAAAAAAAGATTTCTGTCAGGTGAGACAGAACTGGAGTTCCTGAGCACAGCAAAACAAGGCACTGTGTCTATGTGGAAGCAGCAAAAGCACTTTTTCCTACCCCACTTCTTCTGGAGTGAGTGCTGAGACCCCCTTACCTTGCCAGGACTTCAGGTGCCTGCTGGGATGATGGCAATGCAGGTGATGACAGAGTCTCCACACTGCCTTTCACTGCCTTCATAGCTAAGGCAACATCAATTCCCAAAGGCCCATTGGAAATCAGTCCTGTCTGTATTGGGAAGAATGACACAAGAAACTGAAAGAAAAACCTACCAGGATAAGACAAGCTGAATTTGTTTTCCATATGATTGATTTCTAACAGTAAAAAGTTAGATTCATCAAGCTCAGGGGTGAGTTTCACTAAGTGCAAGTTCTTAAAGAAACTTTCCAACATTTACCTGCAGTGTACTGTGGCAAAAATGGCATTTAAAAATTCACAGGATATGAAAGTTGTTTGATTTAGGCCAGCAGAGTTAGTTTGGTCTAGTACATTGTTTTACATGCTTTCAAATTATTATATTTTACTCAAGTTCCTGCTTCTTTATCAAGACAAAAGGGTTTTTTCCCCTTGTAAAGCAATGGTAGGTAACTTACTGGCACTATCCACCTCGGTGTAATTGTGGGCTGAGAAGACACCTACAAAAGGGAAATAAATGCTCATTAAAAAGCAAGAAGGAGCTGAGAACATTCTCAGAACAACACTGCCTCCCAACCCAACAGCAGTGCTGCTTCCCCAAGCCACACTGCTTCCCAGAAGGCTCTGAGAGTCCATCATGAATCCTCCAGCCCTGCTGGTCATTGGCTAGAGATGGTGAGTGCACAGTGAAAGGGGAATGGCAGCCACACCACACACAGCTGAGAGCTGCTCCCCCAAGAAACCCCCTGGTAGCAGTTTCAGCCCTTCCAAAAGGCAAATTAACCCATTTTCCTTTTTTTTTTTTCCTTCCCTGTGGACAAAGGTAGCATTTCTGGGAATGGTCTGAAGGTCATACTCCTCCCACTCTGTGATTCTATACAGCAAAAGCCTGAGAAGGAGGCTGGCCCTTGGCAGGTGCTCTTAACTCTGCAAGTCCCTTCAGCTAGAAAGCTGTAGGGTCTACAACCCCATGCCAGGTACCCTGGGCACAGACAGGTGAGCTGGGCCACCCACCAGGTCCCTCTGCTGTGGCAGAGCCCAGCCTGGTGCAGAGATGCTAGAGCCAGAAGAGAGCTGGGGAGTGAAAACCACTGCAGGTGTTTAAGGAAGAAATCTGGGTTTGAAATACATTTACCCTTGGTGTGGCTTCTGTAAAGTCAATCAGATTTTCTGGCAGGGATGTTAAGGAAATGTCCTGGTCATCTGGAGGGCTCTATGGAATAAATCAATTTTGAATTGAATTCCCAGTAGTAACCAGCTTGGTCTGCTGAATAGTGGGTTCCCCAGTTACAGAGCAGTGTCCTTCATGAGCCTGTGGATCAGGTCTGTTTTTTCCTAGCTTGCCACCTGATTTTTCTTTTCATTTCACTCTCATCAGTGGGCTGGAAATACTGTCCTGCTTTCCCACGTGGGGACAGGGTAACTGCACCACTCAGCCAGGTCTGAAAGCTGAGTATTTGAACTCAGAAGATGAAACTGGTCATTATTCAGTGGGATCAACTACATCCTATCAGTTTAGAGGGCCAAGAGCTGAAGTGCAGTGTGCTTTAGTGATGCACAGTAATCCCTCAGTCTGCTGAAGTAACAGCAGAGTTGGAATTTGGACTCTTTTGTTTTAGGCAAAAGAAAGCTGACCCCTGAATTACTGTCTGCATTCCATGGAGTCCAGTTGAAACCACCTTACCCTTAAGGCAACCAGGCTACAACCATCAAGCACTTCAATTTACACTTCTCCCTCTGTGGTTGTTTTGAGAGGAACTGCCTGTGTCAGAATTTCAGACTCTTTCCTGAAGAATCACTGATATTTAAGGGGTTCCCCACCAGGGTGAGGAAAATGATCTGTTTGGAAAAATACATCTCAGGCAAAGAACCTGAAAGTGCCCCCAGAAATGGCCTTTGAAGAGATCTGCTCAGTGTCCCTATCTGCTCCAGAAAGCACCCTCTGGCACTCCCTGAGTTATGAGAGGCATGCAGCAAAGTTTGCAGTGCTTGCCTGCAGGCATCAGGAGCTGAGGGTGTGACACAGAAACCCTGCAGCTGGTGATACCTTGGAAGGAGCAGCTTCCTCAGCTGGAGCCAGAGTAGGTGGAATCAGCAGGTCCTCACAGTTAGAGGAGGTGTTGTCCTCATTCAGCATGTTACTGGAAGGAGAAAAGTCTCATCACACACTGCCCAGAGAGCTCCACAGCCCTGCTTCCCTGCCAGCTCCACCTCAGCTCCCCAGAGGCACAACCCTGGTGCTGCTATGCTGGGGGAAATGCCTTCTCTGCAGGTAACTGCTCTTCCAGTTTCAGCTACAGCCGACTACACCCAACAGTATCCATGTCTTCTAGCTCCAAGGAGCTCCTTTGTTTCTAACTTGCCTGAAGCCTTCCCTGCCATCCTCTTATCTTCCTCTGCAGAGCCAGGGGCAGCAAGATGTCAGTTATTCCAGTTACTCCAGGAGATAAAAGAGATTTGCTTACAGCTTCCTAGGATACCCACCCCCAGGCCTGGCCTCCACTGATTAACTGTTGCAAGAGCAATTCAAGATGCATCAGTAAACCTGCCTAGTTAGGTGCTCAGGAGCTGTTCCTCATCTTCCCAGACCTGTTCATCACCTCCTCGTGGTTCCCTTACCCCTGAAAGGTGTTGCTCCTGGATCACTTACTGAACAAAGGTGTTAGAGGCAGGGATTGCTTTCAGCAGCTCTCTTGGGTCTTGAAATACTGGGCTGGCTGCTGGGGGGCTGCTCTGTGTTTTGCCTGGTGGAAGAATATTCCTGGCACAAAACAAAGAAAACAAAACCAGGTAAAACCTTCCATGGAAAGCTCTTCATGAATCACTGGTCACAGCTTATTTGTGAGATCACTAGATGCACCTTTTATTCAGTATCCCCACGTCCTGTCTGAGGATTGGACACATCAATTTCACAAATGGTCAAGGAATTACAAGTTGTAACCCTTTAACTCGAAAAATCCCTGTGACTGAAATCCCACTGGCACTAGCAATCATTAGAGATTCAACAGCTCTCAGGGAATCATCTGTCAATGTCAGGTTTTAGTAAATAGTTTTTTTTCCCCACAGCTACTGTAAAGAAACCCATCCCCTCTCCCTGTACTGAAGCTGTTCAGAGATCAGAAATAACTGTATTTATTGCAGTTATTTATTCCCACTCTATTCATACCTGGCTGCAGCATCCTGAAGGTTGGAATTCTTGACACCTGTCAGACTGTCTTCTCTTACAACCTGAGCAGAAAGAAATGAACAGAGATAAATTTCTGAGAGCTGTTTCCACCTCATCTCAGTTGTGGGATTGGCAGAAGAGCCAAGTACCTCACTCCCAGCATGGAAATGTGCTGTTCTGCTGCTCAGAGACTTAACACTTGAATTCTTCCTGAAAACTTCAGTGCAGAAGCAAAAATAATTCACCAGTGTAGTCAAACCCAACAGCAGTATCTGCTACAGATTTACTAGACATGCTACAAGCATTGCCTTAGCCACTGAATGATTTCCTGGTGAGAAGGAAACCTCTTGAGGTTACCTGGGTCAACCACCACTCAAAGCAGGGTTTGTTCAGTGTCTAGTTACATGTTGAGTATCATCAAGGATGGAAAATCTTCCTTGGACCACTCTTGCTGTGAAAGGTTCTCTTACTCCACCTTGGATTTCTGCTCCTGGAGCACCCTTATCTGCAGAGCACCCTCTCCAACCCCAGGCAATTGAAGGGATATAAAACCCTGGAGAACATGACAGATCCTATCAGTTGAGTATTTACCTTGTGTCCTGCTTCTGCCTGGGCCTTCAGGATATTGCTTTTGATATCTGCTGAAAGCCACGTGGCTGCTGCTGTGATGGGGCTCTCAGCTGCATTGTTAAGACATTTATCTGTCAACTTCACCACTTCATCCTGGATGTGAAATAAATCCTTATTAGAAGCAGTTCCCACACATGCAAAAGCCTCAGCATTTCTCAGTTTATGAACCTCTGTAAATAAAAAACAGGCTCTGAGTGAAAATCAGCAGATCTAGACTGAAAAATGGGTTTTTTTTCCCTGTCTTTTGGAGTTCAGTTGTAAGAATTGTGCTTTCCTTGGACTTTACAAGTGGAGAGGCAGAATGCTGTGCTAAAAATACTGCATCCAAGAGCTGAAGGGGTCCCTGAACCTGCAGCCCAGTTTCCTGACAGGAGATCAGTGTAGCAGCCGTGGAATTCTAGCAGTATAGCCTAACTATAAGCTGATAATTTACTCCCAAATGCAGCTTGGGAAGACTTTTACCTTAAAATCAACTTCTAAATGAGAAAGGATGGTTTAATGTGCTGATAGCTACCTCTCCCATCACTGATTCTATCAGAGAAAACTGGCAGCCTAATATATGGAGACAATTAAAGCTGAGATACCTTTCACTACAATGTATTTCATTAGACAAATGGCATTTTTTAATTACAAAATGTTAATTAAGCACTTAATCTACTAATTGCTCTTTGATTAGCGACAGAAGTTAATTAACTGAGTGGAAACTAAACCTTGTGACCTTTTCCTCAGGGTATAACTCAGCAGGGGGAGACAGAGTCCTGCTCTCCTGAGCAGATGCCACCCTCCTCCTGAAGGAGCAGACACAGTCCTGCTAGGAATGAAGCCCTTCAGATGGAGAGTGAGCAGGGAAGAAAGATGAGAGGCAAATACCTGTCCCAACACAGCTCTCCCCCCACTCCTGGCTTTTTTCATTCACTGGAAACACTAGGGAGAACTGCCAGGGATTTGGTCTTTAGAGGGTGAAAACATTTCCTTTCCTGCTGTCCCTCTACATCACCTTTTGGGGTATTCAAAACAGGAATTTATGAGGCTAGCTGAAGGAGAAACTGGTTTGAGATTCTGACCCCAGTCAGCAATGAACTTTGGAAAAAATTCTAGGGTCACAGTCAACATCAAAAGGCATGAGGACCAACCACCAGTGTGCCAATGACCATTGCTAGCAGCTAATAGAAGATGCACACTCACGTCATTCATAAAGACCAACAGAACAATTTCATTAATAAACATCTAAATGCTTGTATTTTAAAAGCTGCTGGAATTGCCAGAAGTCTGGAATAATTACAATTAATCATTATTATTTGTACCCAACTATGATAATCCTTACATCCTTTAAATCCACATGCTGTATGTGACAGTGTCTGCACAGAATTTCTAATTCCAGTACCAATCATAGAGTAAATAATATATAAAATAATATATATAATAGATCATAATATATATTATACTATATATAACAATAGACTAAATTTGACCTTTTTAAGCATCATTTTGAGTTTTAACTTCCCCTCAGCTTCCTCTGCCTGAACCATCAGTGTAATTAGGTCACTATTAACAATTAGATTGACAATCTGGGACAAGTTTAGTATTATTAAGAAATATGTACATGGAATCAATGTATTTTCATGTACCACCAAGGAACTATTTCCATCTCTACTGAAGATAGTTTTTTCTCCATCCTATTTAGTGCTTGAAAAAAAAGCACTGGTATTTCACTGGGAAGCACCTGCCAATGCCTCCAGCTTTCTGATTTAAAGACATGTCAAAGCTGCTGGGGTTTGTCAATAACTGCAAATCACTGTTGTGCAGGGAGATGGAGTCACCTTCAGGAGCAGCTTCCCTGTGTTTACAAATCACAAGGAATTCAGCAAAACAAACCCCTGGTTTCCTCCCCATTTCTAACTCTGGAGCAGACATGAAAGAGGGGGAAACAGGGTGAGCTGCTTCTTGTTGGTTTCACTTGAGAAGCTGATGAAAGAGGAGGCTCGGTGTATTTAGGGGCTGTTTGCTCTCTTTTGTCAGGGCTGGTCACTGTGCTACTGAAAGCTGGGAAAGGACAAAGCTGCATTCTTCCATCCCAGCAGATTTTGGCAGGGAGCAGTGGGGAAGAATGAAGCCATTCATTCCCCCCTTAGCCAGCTCTCACTCTAGAAAGAATTCTTTTTCTAAAAGAACAGAGAGAGATAGATAAATATTTCCCTGTTACAAAATAATCAATCAGTGCTGATTGATTGCAAGTCCAGAATTACATAATGATCGTCACCATGAGTGGAAATATGTGGGGTTTTTTTTCTCAACAACAGCCTAAAAAAGCAGGAAACACAAGTGTTTTCAATAGTTACTCTTAGGTTATTCTTTTCAGGGTTCATTTTCAAACCATTCACCTTTCAGCACCACAGGGTGTGCTCAGTGGGTACTGCTGTCACCTCCATGTCTTTGCAGTTTGAGGCACACAGAATTTCAACTATGGAGGGAGAGTGTCTCATCTTTGCCTCACTTTTTAACACTCCTGGTTTTTAAGACTCTGGTTCTCTGTCTGAACTAAACCAGAGCTCAATGAGCAAAAATACTCTGCAATGAGTTGCTTTAGTTTATGCAGAGGCAGTGGTTGAGTATGACAGGACCTAGAACTACTGACTAATCTTCTTAGAGACTCCTAATCTTTGTAATGCACTCACCAAGCAGAGGGTGCCCAAGGCATCCCTGACAACAAGGGGACATAGGCAAAGAGCCCCCAGCACACGCAAGCTGCTGCCTGGGCCTTCTCTCAGATGGAAAGGGGAAGACAAATGGGCTCAGCCAGACACTGAACACCACCCTTGGCACCTGGTTCATTGGACTGTTGAGGAAGCCAGAAAAATCCTAGCTGCTTCACAGAGAAATCCTCAGGCCTCCCTGCAAGGAAGGGCAAGACAAGCAGAGCTAACACTGCCAGGTGTTTAACTCTCTCTGCTTGTTCAAAATGCAGTAAAGCACCCAAAGCTTTAACACTGGGGAAAGCAGAGTAAGGGAAGATTTCAATTCCAAGTTTTTTAAAGCTCAGTTTAATAACAAGACTACCCTGCTTGGGTGCAGTTGTCTGATGTCCAGTGAATCTAGGAAGGTTCCCTGCTGTTGTCAAGGGAGGATCCTGTCCTCCCCTTCTAGAAACACTACTCACCTTGTACTTGAGCTCTGCTGCCTGTGGCAATGCAGCATGACTTGCTCAAAAGGATTTCTGAGAGTGCTAAATCTAAACACATCACTCCTCTCTGTGTAAACACACAGAGCAGCACTAACACCTACTCCAGAGAGCAGGTAAAAACTGGTTACTTAACAGGAGAGCTCAGCCGCAAATCTGACTCAGACCAAAACGTCACAACAACATTCTGGAAGGGTTACCAAAGGCAACTGAACAAACAACACCAGAAAAGCAGCTCACCCCCTCAGGAAAGAGGGTGAATTATACAACACCCCAGAGTTAGGAACCCAACAGAGGAAGATTTGAGGGTTTTATGCCTTGTACTCCCACTGACTTTAAACAGTTCCATTATGCTGCATCCACATATGTGCAGAGAACACCCCTGCCTCCCCAGCATCACCTCACTGCCCAGTACCACACCAGTTTCTACACAACAAAGCCTCTGTACTTCCCTTACCAGCCCTCAAAAGAGCAGAAGACTTTGCAGGATGCCCTGAACAAAGGCCAGTGGCAGTGCCAGAGGGCAGAGGGCAGTACCTGTATGTTTATGTTTACGTTGGGCCTCTCAGTGGGCACGGGGCTGCTGAGCTCTGTCTCCAGCTGCTTCAGCTTTAGGAATGTGTCTTCAAATGCTGGAAAACAAAAAGACAGAAAAGAGAATCATCTTCCCACTGTCAGTGTGGGGGTATCTGACTTGGAACCTGCATCCTCCCTGAACTAGCATTTCATCCACGTGGAAAAAAGCACAGAGATGGGGGAAGCTCCCTGCCCACTCTGCAAGGCTACAGGGTGTATGTGCCCTGTCCCAGCTCCCTGCACCCCATTTACCCAGCCACTAGCAGGAGACAAGCAAATAGCAACAGTTAAGTCAGATCCCTTGTAGCTCTGTCCTTGGAAATCACAATCCTAGCATTGTCTGGGTTGGAAGGTTCTAGAGCTCATCTAGTCCAACCCCTGCTGAGAGCAGGGCCATCTGCAACTAGAGCAGGGTGCTCAGAGCCTCCTCAAGCCCCACCTGGAATGGCTCCAGGGATGGGGCCTTCACCACCTCCCTGGGCAACCTGTACCAGTGGCCACCACTCTGGTGGGAAAGAACTTCTGCCTTAGTTCTCATCTAAATCCACTCCACTTCTTGTGCAACTGTTGTCCTCATGGTGGGTAAAACTGTCCTTATCTAAGGAAGCTTCCTAAAGCATTTCTGGGTTTTTCTAAGGAAATAACTTCACACCAACCTAACCACATCAGTGTGACCCCACCCATCATGACAACAGGGGAACATCTACATTTGCTTACCATCAGAGTCTGGTTTTTCAGCAGCAGGTTCCTTTGGGCCAGGATGAGGGCAATTAAGAGCCTCTTCTGCATCTCCTGTTGCCAAGCCAGCCACTGGATGACCTATGGCATCATCAACACAGGTTTCTGGCAGCTCCACACTGTCCAGCAAAGCAACAAGAGATATGCTGCAAAGGCAGAAGGGAGGGCAGAGAGACACAGAATCATGTTAGCACTCTCCCCATAACAAGGAAAACACACACACAACCCCCATCTCTGTTTTCAAGCTGTCTTCTGGTAACCAGATATGCTCCAGGTGACTAACAGACTTACAGTGAAATAAAAAACAAACAAATCAACCCCAAAAACAACAAAAAGGGAGCATTTCATGTCTCCAGAAGTGATTCTGTAACAGAACAGATCCCCATTGCCTGCTGCTTCATCATACAGCAGTGGAAGAAAGTGCAGAGGGAAGGAGGGAAATTTTTATCCATTAAACACACTTTCTGGAACAGACAGCTGAAGTTTTCCTAAGAAATTCAAGGTACTCTTCAGAATTTTGACTGAAGAAGGAGGGAAGATGATACTGTTCACAAAAAGCTATTTGTACAGCATTTCACTCAACACTTGTAAAGAGAAGAGAAAGCAGAAGGGTGCACTGCACAGGTCTGCACTGACCCCCCCTGTCAGATGTGACTACAGCTAATGAATTTAAGGTTAATTAACTTGGCCAGAGACATGAATGAAATCTTCAGTGTCACAGTATTGTAAGTGAACCACAGCCTGTACTCTGTACCCTGTCAGGAAAACTTGCTTCACCTCTTATGTCTCTCTTTTTATTTGTCCTACCATCTGTATTTACAATTAATACAGACAAAAAACCCTACAAAACCAAGAGTTCTATTATGATGCTTCTGTTGTGCACAGCCAGGAATCTCCTCCACCTCTGCAAAGCTCTAGCAAAACAACCACAGAAACCATGTTAATGGCACAATCCATGCACACAACTGCCCCTTGACTGTCACCCCTTCCAAACAACAATCACACTTCCATACAGTTTGGCTGCAATATTGGTTTAAGAAGAAAAATCAATTGCTTCTCAAAGTCGTGTCCTGAAGATGAGAACAATGATAGCAAGCAACTACCCACCATACAGAACTTACCCTTAAAGAACCTCCTCCCTCCAGCTCAAGCACCCAAAAGAATCTTTCCAGTGTGACATATGTACCTCAGGAACAGATTACAGGGCATCAGCATTTCAGTGCTCATTAAAGCACCAATCATCTTAAGGTAATTAATTGCTGTGAGGCAAACTTGGACTTGATGAGCCTAAAAGTCCAACCATGGTGATTCTAAACTGAAGTCCCTTGCTTGATTCTCTTCAAGCAGGGGAAGAAGAAGGTAGCAGCAAAGCAGAGGAAAGTTTTCACCACACTGCAGAGCCTCTCTGCACCACTCAAGAGCAGACTGTCTTGATTAGAAAATTGCCAGGTGCAGTGACATTTACTAGACAGACAAGAGAGCTGATTCAAAACCCTACCCATACTAGGGATGCCTTCAGCCACTGGAATGCACAAGCACAAAAGAGGAGTTGCCCAAAAAGCATTAAATTGTTTGAGGTCACCCAGATTCTTCACCCTCTCCAGAGGATCAGCAGGAGCTCTACCATGCAGGCACCTTCAACTGCCAGGCTACACAAGTGAAAAGCACAGGATATTATTTTCACATCCAAAGGGATATTTGCACTCTGCACAGTAGTAAGTGCCAGGCTTTATCTTTTCAGAATCAACTTTTATCAGCATATTTTAAGAAATATTCTGAGGGAACAGCTGATAAATGATTCTAGGTGTTCAAGCCATGCAAAGAATGATGAATATAGGAATAATCAAAAGGGTTTAGTGCATGGAAAAGTTTGTAACCCACTAATAACTGACACAGAAGTCCTTACGTGCTCAGGGAATGCCACAGTTCAGGGATTTAGCTACTGCATTATTTCTTCTTTTTTTTTTTTTTTGCTTGACAAACCTGTTATTAGTGTGTCCCACACAGCAGACTCTGCATGACATGACTGAGAAAGCTGCTGGAGTGCTAAGGGTCTGATTTCACAACAACACAAAATCCTAGTTGGAAAGCAAAACAGTAATTGATTCTAGCTCATGAAACACAGTCTGCAAAACATATTCCCCACCCAAGTATGCACCAAGAGAATTCTCTGCACGGAATCTAATTTGGAGCAGCATGGAGCACCAAGCAAGATAATTTACTTTTCAAACTGATAGTGCCACAGAATGGTTTTTCACATTGACTCTGCAAGGTGGTACAACAGCTAGAGACTCTGTAAGCCCCAAAGTGAAGAAAATGAACTAGAACAGTAGGAAATTTAAGCCTGTCACTTCTTCAGATTTTTTTTTTTTTGCCTAAACAAAAATGCAAAATATTCAGAAAAAAGAATAACTAAAACAAAACTTAATATTCCTTTTGAAGTGAGGAAAGCAAAAAAAATAATCCATGCAAAAGAAAGACATCCATGTGTTTCCTCAATGCATGTTAGAGCACATGACCTGCCCCTCTAAAAACACAGCTATTTTCAAACACCTGCTTTCATATACAAATTCCTATGGAACTGCATAAAAAAAAGGAAACAAAAAGTTTGCTTCACTTCTGCAATATCCACCTTTCAAAATCTAGAGCAATCTGTTGTGCTATTTTTAATCACCTCTCCAGATCCCATAGATATTTAATATATAGCTTAAATATCCTTTTTTTTAGCAGAGTTGTAAATACAGACTCACACATTTCTTTTCCCCTGTCAGATGCAAGGGTAAGGTGGCAAAAATATCTCAGGCAATATTAACTTATGTCCTGGCTGAGATTTATTTTCTTGGTTCTTCAGGGCTGGATAAATTGAAAACCTTGGGTTTGTATTTCTGGGCTCTTGGGCAATTTAAAACTTACTCAATCTGAAAATCATTCCAACACCTTCTTTATCCTAAAATCCCAATGTAAGTGAATTTTAAAAGCATTTTACCACAGTTCTTCATTTTAAAAGCAGCTAACTTCAGAGAGCACAATGTGTTCAAGGGGAAAGGCAGTTGTGTTGTTAAAGGCTCCCAAGAACACCAATGAACCATGAAGCTTAAGTCTTAACCTCTGACTTAAAAATTAACCTCATGAATCATAAGGTAGGACTGGTGTTTGTCAGAAAAGATTTCTGTTTCACTTCAACTGGAACACAGCAGCAAAAACAATCCCAAAGTTTTCTGAGGGGAGGAAAAAATGTTACTCTTTGCCTTTTCAAGAGTTCTGATCATTTTATTCTTAAAAAAATTAAAATTATTCTATTCCATTTCCAAACATTTTTCACAGGATGACTTCTTCAAAAAACAACCACCCAAAAGGTTAGTTTTCAATTAACCATCTTAGATATTTTATAATAATCACTGTCAAAAGGAGGGGTAGCTCCATCCTCTGTGTTTTTTTTTGAACCCAAGTTCTAACTCACTAGTTAGAAGTTTTATTACCCAAGTGATCCTGCATGCCTCTCAAATCCAGCTCATTTAAAATTAAATCTTACAACTGTTAAGAAAAACCTTAACATGATAAAAAAGATATATATATAGATATATATATATATATATAGATAGACTTTTTAAAGGAAGAGCAACGGGTGGCATCTGGTCTATATGTTGTTTTTCCTTCAGAGTCTGAGCACCAACAGCACCATATGCAGAGCCTTCGTCATCAAGCTTTTTCCCCCCCTTTTCTAGTCAGTTCGGGGTCTGTCGTCCTTATCTCCGAGCCAGCTGGAGGGGTCACTTCCCGGGCTCCGCCAGAAGCAGCCCGGCGCTGCAGCAAGGCCCGTGTCAGAGGCTGGTGATGGCGGCCGGCCCGGCAGAGGCAGCAGCGCTGCGCGTTCCCGCGCTTCGGGCGTCTCGCTGCCGGCCGGAGGCGGAGGCGGGAGCGGGGGCGGGTCCGGCCCCTGCGCGGGTCCTCGGCTGGGCCCACGCGTCCCACGGGAGTCCTGCGCGGTGGCACCGGTCAGCGTCAGAGGGCCTGGAGCGTTGGGGAGCGGGCACAGTTAGTCAACGGGGAGGGATGGGAGAGAGGGAGGGGAAAAGGGAAGGGAAGGTCAAGATGTGATGCAAACAGGGCGGCGCTGGGAGGTAAATACCCAAGGGAAGAGGCAGGCAAGTGTGTGTGCACCTGATGCTGCCAAGTAAACCCCAGTTCTGCTCAGTGGCTTTGCAGGAGTCTGAAATGACACGTTAAGCCATCTCATGTATTTACTGTCTTCTGTCAATTGATCAATCTGAGCAAGAGCCAACGTGTTTCACAGACCCTTATGATGGAGGAACAAACCTCCCAGGCAACTTTATGAAGCTGAAAGGGTTTAAGTGGCAGCTCCACATGTACACCCTGAAACGAGTGTCTATAAGCAGCAGCAGTTTCCTAGGTAGATTCTAATGCACGTTAAAAACTAAGGAGAAGAGAATGTTGGAAAGTGAGTGTCCTGTGCAGGAGCACAGAGCAGAGCAGAGTAGAGCAGAGCCAGCTCATGCACAGTTCAGGTGACTGGGGGGCTGCTGGAGAAGCTGCTTGATTCACAGAGAAGGAACTTAGCTGGAAGATCCATTTCCCAAATGGTCACATTACAAACTAAAACCTTGCTCTCCAATTTTGCATATGAAGCCATAACTGTACCTACATTTACAATGTGGAATCCCTGAAGTGCTCCATCAGTCTGTGGCAGGGGTGGAATCAATAGGAAGAGGAGCAGGGGAGAACACTCGTCACTTTCAACAGCGTTCTGGAAAAACATTGTGATGCAGGAGCCCCTGGAAACCTCTAAGGCCTCAGGCACGAGCAGCTCCACAGCAGCAGGGATAAGCAATTTATCAAAACAGTGGGATTTAGAAAGACTTTTTAAAAAATTGAAAATTGGACTGTGATCTGTTGTTTGTGTTGTGCCAAGACCCTGGTCTTGGTTAGTGGAGGCTGATGCAAGGTACACTCAGATGTCCAAGAAGTGCTTGGAAAAAAAGCACTAAAATTAATCAAGCAAGGCCATTCCTGAACCAAACCTTCTTCCAGCTTCATGTAAATTCTCTGTTTAATGACCCAAATCTGAAACTAGAAACACTGTTGGTGTTCAACTAGAGGGGTCCTGGACAATCTCCAGCTCCTATTCCACCTTCTCCTGTTGCAGAAAGCCTGGTGCAACATTCCCAGCCCTGCCAGAACAGCCCAGTAGGCAGCACAGGGGGTGCAGGGCAGGGAAGCAGGGAAGCATGCAGGGCTCACAGCAGCAGTAAATGATTAACACTCAGGGAGAGAGTCCTCCTTTAGAAAAGAGAAAGCATTTATGAAAAGGGCACCCATGGGCAAATTCATTTGGTTTTTCCCAAATATGCTGAGGAGACTGAAGGCTGCAATCCTCAACAGCTCACTGCAGTATTAGCCCATTTTCTAATGTAAGCAGTTAAGTATAATGTACATCCACAAAAAAAATCTATATTAAAAAATATATTTGTCCCACAAAAAGGAAATAAATCATTAAACCTGTCTCTTGTTCTATCTCAGTCTTTTCTTCTTGAGAAAAGACTGCAGCTAGCAAGACCCTGATTGTGTTCTAGTCTTCGCAGCAGACCAGTACAGTTTTCCAGTACTGAAAACTTTAAGGGAATGGAGCAAAGAAAAAAAAAAAATTAAAATCTTAAAATCCTTTCCTATGTGGCAAAGTATTTCCTACAGTCTGGCACAAGTGCTGTTGGCAGCTGCAGCACTGAGATTTTAAATGAAAGGAAACACTGACATCAGGAAGGGCTCAAAGCTGTGAGGGAGCCAAGCCAGGCACCTGCCAAGCAGAGCACAGAAACTCCTGAGGTCAAGAGATTACTTCTAAAGCCCTTCAATCTCACCAGCTACAAAATGCCCCGTCCAAAAGATTTGGGTGTTCTCAACAAAACCTTGGCAAAGTCTCTCTAAAAGAGGACTATTTTTCTGACAGAAAGTAAAGAGAATTCATGCAGAAACAGGCCAATTAAAGACAGTAGCAGTTGAAGAGAGGTCTTGTTAGTAGCGTTGGGAAACCCAGCCTTGAAGGTGCAACAGCCAAGTCTCAGCCCCCACAGTCAATATGTAGGTTCTGGGATTATTTTAACTTATCTAGGAAACCAGAACTAGCTCAACTGCTGACTCAGCACCCAGGTGTTTGCTGCTTCCTACAGCTGGATCTGCCCTTTCTTACAGGCAGCACTGTGACCACATGAGAACAAACTTGCTCTCAGTTATGTCTAGGAAATGTTATACACACAGAGGATCAGCAGTACACTCAAACACACCAGTTGCTCTGTCTGTGGCATACTGGTTTGGGTTACATGCAGGTATATTTGATACTCACTCCCACTCCTCCACAGAACAGCTACATGCTGCAGCAGCTGGAGCCCACACTGACATTGCTTAATGTTAAGACAGACAAGCACAAGTTGATCCTAAACCAGATGTACCAAGACCCAAACTGAAGCAGATTTGCTACAGAGCCCTCTCTGCTTCTGAAGAAAAGCAGGGGGATTTCAGTAAGCAACAGAAGCCTTGCAAATATCAGCAAGAGCACCAGCATCAATCAAGATACCCAACAAGAGCTGCTTGGAGCAAGAGCCAAACGTTTCCACCAAAGGAAATACCAGTTTCTAGCACATATCTTTGCAATTAGACCAAAAGAGTAAAAATAAAACCATATTGAGAATGCTGAAGAATAAAGAAACCACCACCTTTCACCCACCACCAGGCAAGGAATCGAGGGATCAACAGGATCTCATCAGAGACAAGCACAGATTTCAGATACTAGACAAACCAAGGGCAAAAGAAAGAAAAACAGCATTGATCATGTGTTCTGATTGACATCTCAATAAAATGCAACATGTAAAGCACAATCACCATCCCCCTTATAACCCCAATTCCATACCATTAAGTCTTTAAGCCACAAAATGTACAGAATTAAATGCCATTTTAGAAACAGGTATCATCTACTCTTAAGAGAGAAGCAAAGTCAGTTCATACACCTGAGAATGGGAGGAGATTTTCTCTTGAGGGCTGAAACTGCTTAGGATAAGAGCTTTGGTGCTGCTCCATTCCATCACTTCTGCACCTGCAGAGGCTGGCATAAACCAGAAGCCCTTTTCTAGGATAAGCCATAACTGCCTCTGAATGCACAAGAAACTGATCTTAAGATGACATGTGCACAAGTACTGGGTTGATAGGTATCAGTTTGGGGTTTGAAATAGCATTGCAATATAGAATTATGTATGTCAGTTTTGGTTTTGAAATAGCTTTTCAATATAGAATTACTTTAAGATAAATGACATGTGCATTTATCTTCCAACAATTCATCTTCATTTTGAGATGCATCCAATCCATAGAAAAAATACTCTGATCCCATGAAATCAAAGCTCTTATCTTCAGCTTGTGTCATTTTCCTCAAGCTTCCATCCACCCAAGGTAATGAAAAAAATCAGCTTGCCCAGTTCAAAGGATGATTCACAAAGATACTGATTTATAAGGTTCTGCATTTTGCCAAGGACCAAGGTGAGTCCTTGGGCCCCATGATACCAAGCACAGGGTTATCAGAAGCATTATGGCAAAGGAGAAGGACCTAGACTTGAAAATTCTGCTCCTGACTTCATTTCTTCAGTCCCTGAAGGAATTTTTTGTTTGGCAGTGACTAAGCCTGTTGTCTCCACCTCCCCACACTGCATTCAGTGACAAATGGCTGCATCACCACTGACTTGACTGTCAACTTTTCAGTGCAGATGGAGAAACAGCCACTTGAATCATGCATAAGCAAGCAAAATTCATTTCCCAGCAGAGCAGAACATACCACTTCTTATCTTGCTGGCTGGCTCCTGGGCTCCTGGGGAGGTTTTCTATGTCCACTAAGACTGGGGCAGGAGGAACTGCTGTTAGCACAGGTAGGTTTGACTTTGCATTCCAGCTCTTGGGAGACAGAAAATGAGCAAGTTACTATACACACACTAATGGAGTGATGACATTACACACAGCAAAACATATCACAACTTCTCTTTCAGAGAAAAAAAAATACTAGAACCAGGAATCAACATAAGTGCTAAGTGCCCCCTTTTTTCTATTGTTACTTGGCATATAGATTTAATGTGCTTTGGATAACAACAACTCTCATACAAGAATACTTTGTGTGCCTATGAAAATCTGTATCTATAAATAGTGTAGTTTTTATAGTACTGGGACATGAGGTATCTTCCTTACTCAAGCTCAATTGACCAATTACCTCACCTGCAAATTAGCAGTCATTTCTTGGCATGTAATTTAGTAGTTAACCATCTGTAAATCCCAGGCAGCCACCCATATGCATGCAGCACAGGCTCTGGAATGAGGTAGGAAGGGGTGCTGTGGGGAGGCAGTGGGGAAGCCTGCAGCTGTCCTGTGCAATCAGTTTGGAGCTTGTCATGTGGAATTCAAAACCTTCTTGGTGACCTCACTGCCAGGTATGTACGAGTCATATATGTCACTGGCTTTTAACAAGGAATAAAATAATCCTCAAATTCTCTGAATTACATGAAAATTGCCTTCAAAAAGAAAGTGAAAGAAAAGAGTTCTTACTTGTGATCCATTAGTTTGGCTGAAAACAGCATTGTTTGCAGTACTGAAAGACAAAAAGAATTTCAATCTGAATCAGATCAACAAACTGGTTTTTGCAGGTTGGCAGAAATGATTTTCAGGAAGAAACACAAAGTCTAACAATATCTTCCCAAAGTACTTAACTGTTCTCAAAAGAAAACTTCAGAAACTCCTGGTTTAGGTCAGCTGCACCATTCTAAGTAAGTAAGGGTATCACATTATTTTTCACTTGTTCAAGTTGTGTTTTTTTCCTGTAATTCATCTTTTTTTATCTCTTCCTTTCCTAAACTAGTTCAGTTTAGAAGTATTCCTGAAAAAAAATTGCTTCAGAGTCTTAAAAGCAGCCAGCCATTCAAAATTATGTCTGCAGCTCAGCATGGCATTAATAATAATTTTATATTAAACATTTTATATAGTTAATAAATTAGGTCCCAAATGCCTATTCCTGATGATTCCTGAAACTCCAAGAGACTTTTCACATTTTTGAGAGACTTAAAAGCATTAACACCCTGCACAATTATGATGCATCTTGTGAAAAGCAAACTTTTTTTCCTGACTTCTTATCTTTTAAAAGAATGGTTCCAGTTTCCTATGACCCATTCATCTTTGGATTTAAGGTCTCCACAATAACTCTCCGACCTGGCAAGCTGACAATTCCAGTAGATTTCCTATCTATTTGGATTCTTTATTATTATTTTATTTCAATAGCACTACATTGAGGCCAAGCAAGCAGTTCCTTGCCAGTTTCCCAACCTTCTCCAAGAGAATGTGAAGGCTGCCACAAAACAGTGCACATCTGCACAGAAATATGAAGGAATGCCTCCTGGGTATCCCATTCCCCTGTGCTGAGTTAACACAAAAGGATGGAACAACATACATCTTTCATGATGCATTTCAATGAGCAAGGCTCAAGTGTAGAGTTTCAGACATGGAGGGCCACACCTAGGTGCAGATCAGAAGACCTCTGTCTTATCAGGAGGAGGAACTGCATCTAAAGTTTCTCTTCCCACTCTCAGAATGACCTAAGCAGCATGAAACTCAGAGAAGGGCATGACAGTGCAGCACCAGGAGAGTGCTAATTAATCATCCTCACATTCTGCATCCAGAGGAGCTTTAAACACCTGAAGACACCCAGTTTTGAAGATTATTTTCCCATTTTTATAAAAGACAACACAGAGGTGACAGAGACAGAGAGATCTCCACTGAAGTTACTGCACTCTTGTCCCCACCCTTCCTAGACTTCACCCTGCTCCTGCCAGAATCACCAATGCTGCTACAAAATGTATGGCTGTAGTAAGCCTGTTGGTTTGAAATGTTACTTGGACACTCCTTCCCCATCCCCTGATTGTCATGATGTTCAACATCTACAAATCTATACTTGTAAAAAATAATCTGGTTGCAACTGATCATTGCAAAGTTCACAAGGTACTGAGACAAAAGACAGAAACCAAAACTGAGTGAGTGACTTAGTTCATTTGCTACCAGGTAATTCCTTTTGGCCTGGATTCCTCTCTTCCCTCAAGGAAGAGTATGAGAAGTGTGTGACTCAGATTCACAGGAGTATTTTACATTGCAACAGCAACTACCAATCTACACAGGCAGAAAGAATCCAGGTGTAAGAAAGGAAAAGGCTTCCCTCTCAATGTTGAATAAAAGAATATAAAAATAAATACATGTATTGTACAGAATATAAAGCATCACCATATTTCAAATATTTATTTTCCCAGTCTCTGCCCTGCAGGAAGATTTCAGAGAGAAATTTCACCTAATCTCTTTCCACAGCAGCACACAGAATACAGCTCATCCCCAGCAAGAACCAGTCACAAACAGCCCTCTCTGCCTGCTAGGAAGCAAGTCCAGCAAAATCTTCTGCAACAGCAACACAGGAGCTTTGTTTTAAACAGCAGGTTTTCTGTAAACAAGCCAGAACCCCACAACAAAGCCACAGCTGAGAGGTGAGTGCTCTCCACATTTACCTAAGTAGACATGTGCTCAAGTACAGGTGGCAAACATCAAAGAAATGGAAATGTTGGAATCCATCTTACCTTGTTTCTTCAAGTTTAGCAGCATGTGCTGCAAAAATACAAAAATTAATTAGAATTTAATTTGTCATTAGGCTATCAGAGAAATATGAAGGATATTATTAATAAAAACAGACTAGCAGTGCCTGAAAGTAGGTAACTAAAAGAGGAAAAGCTGCACACATCCCAATTATAATGAATGAGAAATAAAATTCTACATTGGTAAAATAAAATTAAAAGCCTGAAGAGCAAACCAAAGAGTTGGCTTGAGGCAAGTATCTGAGAGCACACACAGAGGTCATGTCTGGCCTGTGCCAGAGCAGCAATAAGAACAAGGTATCAGGTGCTGTCAGGTTGTGTCAGAGTGAGATGGAAAGTCACCTTTCATTTGCAGTGTTCGTCTGGAGTATCTTTTGCTGGGCCTTCTCTCAAAGGATGCTGATCTCCTGGCTTTGTTGGTCTTGGTGGTTTGATATTCTGTTTTCCCACTAACAATGCCATGTAAAAGTACAAAACAATAAAACAAGTCACTTTTTTTTTTCATGACACCATGCAGACAATGCTCAAAATATCATTTCTGTTTTAAATTCATAGCTTAATAAACTGATCTCAGTTCTATTCAAAAATCCCCACACTTTACACTTGAGAAGGCCTCTCACAGATGAGGCAGGGAGCTTTACAAACACCATAATCACCCCATTTTCCCAAGGCTGAAGCAGCGACTCCTGAAACACCAAGTTGCTGAAAAGCACCTTTGCCTTTTGCCTATTTCTGTGGTCACAGTGCACGTGGTTTAGGGAGAGGCTGAAAATTCTAGGGGAGAATAAAGCTCAAGGTGTGTTGCAAAAGTCATAAAGATGGTAATAGTAAGAAAACCCAGAATCTAGTCTAGCCCACCATGGAATGGGCTTTATCTTTGGCTTCTGAAGCACCAACCATCGCTCCAACAGCCAGAACTTGGAAATCAGAAGATTCCCAGTGCCCCCAGCTGTGCAAGTCCAAAGGGTGGGCTTGAAAAAGGGTGGGTTTTCAAAGTGATCTGTAAGACACTGTGTACTGAACATGCTATATGTATGAACACAAACCTTGAGGAACCTTTGGTTTTCTACTGCCTAGCCCAGCATCACCTCGAGATACACCAGAAAACACCAGGCAAAAATCCACATGGGTTACTAAACTACTAAAGCATCTCCTTCAGCTTCCAATCTCCCTGCTTTGAGTGTCCCAGGTGAAGGAACACCAAGCTCTGCCTTGTCCCCATGCACCATGCCTACGTGCTGAGGACGGATGAGCCCGACCTGTAGCGGAAGCGGGAGCCCAAGCGGATGAAGCCCGAGCGACTGGAGCTCTTCTGGACGGGCCCCCGCAGGCGGAAGAAGGCATGGTGCTCCACTGCACACTTCCACAGGTGCTTGCAGGCTTTGGGATGATCCAGTCTGAAGACAAAGGTGTGCTCCTGCTCCTTTCCCTGAAAGCACACAGAGTTTGCAAGGGGCTAGGGGAAGTCAAAGCTGGCGTTTGATACAAGCCAAAGAAAATGTTTTCTGTGGATACTGAAATGGTTAAAAAATAAACCAGTGACTGGGTTGGCAGCTCCAGAGGTCACTAGTCCAACCCCCTGCTGAGAGCAGGGACACCTGCAGCTAGAGCAGGGTGCTCAGAGCCTCCTCAAGCCCCACCTGGAGTGGCTCCAGGGATGGCCTGTAGAAGAGGTGGAAAAATGAACCTTTTCAGGAGCTTTAATGCTCCACTCTCTGAAGCTGGAAAGGGTGAGAGGCTGTAAGTAAAACTTCTGACTAGCTACAAACTGAAGACATGACTGTAATAGGAAGGTACTTCTCCCTGAAACTAACATGGTCTCACCTCCAAATCTGATCTCCTCAAATTACTAATGCTCACATTTTTATTATACCAGCTCTGAGCAATTCCTTCCCATAGGAATCATTCTGGCACCTGTTTAAGGAATTCATCCCATTGAATGTGGTATGTGCCTTTTATTTTTTTATTGCACAATGCATGTTGTTTCCAAATTACCTGCTCTACTCTAGTTTCACAAGGTATTCCCCTCTTGAAAACAGCAAATGAGGAAAAAAAAAAAATTAGCAATGGAGACATTTTATACTTAAGCCTCTACGTTCTCCTCCTCCCCCAAATCACAAAAATCTTGCAAAGCATCCCCATTAGTTCTCCACGCTTCAAGATCAAGAAAGAGATCAGGAGCAGGCAAACAAGTGCTGTATAATCAAGACTGAGATGTAATGAAACAGATACTTATCTACCTGTTCATCATCTTCAACAACAACTAGAGTGAGTTTGTTTTTCTTGAAGTCAAGCCTTGTTATCTTTGGCCTGCAAAGTGAACAGAAGCAGCAGGTTACATCTCAGCAACTCCCTGAGAGGCAGGTTGGTGGGGAAGGAACAAGACACCCAGATAATATTTCTGTTACAAAGGGAGTGTTTTTCTGAGCAGGTTTTCCAATTGGCCTGGGCTAACCCAAACTATTCAGATGATGAAATTCACACAATCATCTGCCTACTTGTTCTCTGGGTACAGTTTGGAAAGGCTGGATGGGAACTCCAGGACAGGGTGGTTAGTAATCCATAAAAGCCTCTGTACCCAGACTCAAATACTCTACCCAGAAGGTTCCCCACCTGGTGTTTTATTCAATATGAAGCCCTGCAAAATCACAGCAGAATGCTTCTGTAAAACTGTGGGGTGTTATATCCTTATCCTACAAATAGATAACCTTACTGATGGGCAGGAAAGGACATTTCTGCCCTACACAGGGCACAAAAAGACATTTACTTAATGAAAAGTCTGCCCGGATGACAGGTAAAAGCTGCAGTGGTGCTCTCCCTTCTGCTGCTTTTTCAACAGTACTGTGTTGGCTAGAACATTTCAAACCTTTTCACTGGCTGGCTGCACACTCTATTTCCAAAGCAATCTAGTGCCAAATACAACAAGCACACCATAATAATAATAAAAAACATCCCAAAGTTCTTCCACCTAGCATGCCCCTAGCATGTTATAAATCTAGAGACCATTAACATCTACCAAGAATGCTAAGAAAAGAAAGAATATTTTTGGGTATTATTAAAACACTGACAGGCTGCAGATTTTTTCTGTAGGCACCTAATATTCATGGTGCTCTTGTATACAAATCAAGGGGCTTTTTTTGGCTAGTGCAAAAGAAACAAAAAAGAGTAAAAATGTAAAATATATTTTAATGTACAAACAGAGAGCTTACCAGAAAAACAAACCAATCTTGGTGTCTCCTTCAAAGACAAGAACTCCTGTAGGTGTTAATCCCAGGCTGTAATCATTGCCATCTCTTGCCTAATTGCCACAAAATAAAGATTATGTTCATTTTGGTATTTAACTCTTTATCCCAATTACCCCAGTGACTCATGTAGTGTTGCCCAGTGTTCCAATTCAACACATATCTGCTTGTTTGCTACAAAGCTCACGTGTTTCAGTGACCTTATGCAGGGCATTTTTCTGGTTTGCAGCCCTTCAATGAGGCTGAATGAACTAAAAACCAAAAGTTTTATGATTTATCTTGGTAATAAGGCCCTCTTTGTGCAGTTCTCTACACTTCCTTCTCCACAGATCTATTTTTACTTGTAGTTTTTCAGCTGGTAGCTGACTGGACCCGTGCCAATTTAAATTTAATTAAGATGATTTTCACATTGCTCTTAAGTCTAAATACAAACCATAGCACATACTGCCACACCAATCACACATTTAACACTGAGCAGATATGTTTGGACTAAAGTTATACCTTCCAGAAATGTATACTATGAAGTGGAATGTTGATGCAAAGCCAGATCACTTGTTACACTTGAAAGGAGTACAATACTCCTTTTTTTCTCCCCCTACCTTGAAGCAAAAGCAGTGTTGACATGCAGGACAAAGCTAACATTATCATTCCCAAAGGTCACTGTGCTGTGGTTCAACATACCTTGACTATGTGCATGTCTACCCCATACATTTCCAGCCACTTTGCTTTGTTTAAGTAGTTAGTTTCAGCCTGTGCTGGTGTTTGCCCCCTGAAAGAAATTTTTTTGCTGTTAGGTAGATACCTGAAAAAGCACAGAAATGAAAAACTGGGATATGAGGAAGAGAAATTACTGGAAGTTCATGGAAAAAAAGTAAACACTGCTGACACTTGTTCACTTTCATGAACATCAAGGTCATTTTGGTAAATTTAAATCTGGAAATACTGCTGCAAAAATTATTATATTTCCAGATTCTGGACTTCAGACTCAATTTACTCAGGCCTTCCAAAACTTTACATTATCTCCTCTTACAAATTATGCCAGAGTCATATTAGAATGATGTTTCTGAACAAGACCAGAGAAGCAGCATCAGCAGCATCTCTTTAATTCCTTCTCTTCACAGCAAATTCAGTGCAAAGGGCTGGTCAGCAAGCACTGGAGGATCTGGTACCTGCACTCCTTCCACTTCTCAAAAATGGCAAGTTCCATCTCTTCAGTCTGAGTGGGAACAAACCTGAACTCAGACACCAGCTCAGGGACATGTTCAGCAGGATCATAGTCTCCAAGTTCAGCTACAAAAAAAAGAGACTTTGTCAAGCAATGTTCCCCATAAATAAGAGTATTTTTTTTGCATACTTACTGACAGCCTTGAAACTCCCTTTCCCCTTTCTGGCAAAGAGTTTTCCAACTTTTACCACTGAAGTTTCTGAGATGACAGCCAAATTTACAATGAAATTCTGATTTAATAATCACAACAAAAATCTCTGCAGATTGGAAAAAGAAATCCCAGTTCTGACACTTGAAATAATTCTCCTTATTTTCTTCTAATTCTAAAAATCGACTTCTGGTTTTATGACTAGAAATGCCTTGTCCTACTAGAATTCAATCATACAGCTGGTATTTGCTGCTCTGCTTTTCATCTAAGAAGATGATAAATGCCCTACTGGGTCATTCAGGTGGCTCAGCCAGTCCACTGCTGCATGCTCAACAGGGGCAATAAGAGATGCTGTATAGAAAGCATATGGAACATGGGTGTGCCAGACACAGCAGCAAGCTCCTTTTTTCCTTGGATGCTAAAAAGGTCAGCTTTTAAAGACTGATGCATGCCTAAAATGCTGGAACTCACAATTAAGTCTGTTTATTAAAATATCCTGGTTTTGTCATTAAGCAAGTGAGCCACTGATTTCAAGTGGCTTCTTAAAGTTCAGCTCATATCCCAAAAAACTAGGAATAATTCTGTAACTTGGACCTTGGGTGTCCAATACAGGCCAATAATTCTTCCATTTTCCTACACAGAAGTTTGTGTAGAGAAAAAAAACAAACATCTTAGGGAAAACCAGAAGTCAAATAAAAACATACAATATTCCATGGCTGCAACAAGTATATGTGATCTAAAAACCTGTTGGATTTCAGAAGACTATAAGCATAATAGCCATCTTTTCAGCTCCTCCTGGGTTTTGTTTGGATTTTTTTATGCTGACTGAGGAAGTCTGTAGTTGTGGAATAATTTACTCCCACTCAGACACCCGCCTCTGGTGAAAGGAATGCTGTCAAAGCCAGCTTAGGTTCCAGCTGATGGAAACAAAAGTACCCTGCTGGCAGCCAGGAAGATTCAAGCCCTGCTACAGCCCTCCTTGTGGGCAGAGGAGAGACAAGAACCAGCAGAAAAAGCAATGGATAGATGGATTAATGAGGTTTCTTTGTGGTGCCAAAAACTTCTTCCCTCAACCTGTATCTTAAAGCTCCAACAATGCTGATGTGTGTAACTAGGGAATGTGTTCTGTTTCCCTTCCATACAAGTAAGTTAAAAAAGCAGGTGTTCTTATAGCTCCATCCCACCTCTCTCTGTCTACACCTGAGCAGGGCCATTAAGAGAAGCTGAAAGAACACAAAGTGTTGGGGCAAATATCTGTAAGAGAAAGAATTTCAGTGCCTTAGCCCTGCTACCTAAAAGAGGCTGAAGAGAGGAATGCTGTGTAGGGAATTTGTGCAGCACAAACCATGGCACGTCTCCAAATTCCTCCTCCATCAGGGGACTGTACAACAGCTTTACAGCACAGCTCCTGGGATTTTGATGTGGACTCCAACTGTGCTGAGTAAGGCCATACAGATACATCCTCCAATAAGGCTCCAAAAGCCTCTTCCAGCAGAGATTTCCACAACTTCAAGCCTCCTCTCTTTCCTTTGTGAGTTTCCCTGCTTGAAACTACAGGGAACTTGACATCTGCTAAGATCACACTCCTCCAAACAACAGAAGATCAGTGGTGTGCAACCTGGACAAGCAACTGAAGGTCAGATCACAGCTCTCAGAGAACCCATGGATGCTGGAGTCTCAGGTGGAATAAAAAGTTATAGACAAGTCATTAAGAGTCTCAGATGACTCTAACAGTGATGTACAGCTGGGGAAAAAAGACAGTAAGACACCTCTTTTTGTCTGAGGAAGGATCTGAAATGCCAGCAAGTGCTGTTCAAACACTTGGTCAAGAATGAGCACGAGATGTGGGGCACTAACATGTTTCTACAAACAAGCTGAAGTCAAAAGCTGGTGGTTTTTACACATGGGACTTTGCAATTGAGTGCCAAACCAAAATAGTTTTGTACAAAAAAAACCCCACCTGGCAGAAACTGCATGATTTACAAGAAAAAGTGACCTGTGTAACTCCATCAAAGCAATTCAGGAGGACTGCAGACCTATCTGGTGTACAAGTGGACAGGTTTGCAGCTGAGAAAACAAGTTTAGGGCAAAGCTGTTTATGTTCAGAATGTCCTTGTTCCATTTCCTGAGGAATCAAGCCATTCTCTAAGCTTTCAGCAAAATTAGTCAGAAAGAGCTTTTCACACTGCAGCACTGACAGCTGGACAGACCCTGTTTTCCAGATACAATGAGGGCAGGCTCAAAGAGGTCATAAGTCTACAGAAAGCTGTTCATGCAACTTCAGCCTTCCCCCCTTGGAGCTACTCACCTTGCATGTTGTAAGCTGCCAGCTGGACAGCAGTGTCAAAAGGACATTCCAATCTGCCACGAGAGAAGTGATGGTTAAAACCTCAGCTGACACTGTTTAGCAGCCAACTCATCTACCTGACAGTGAGAAACTACAAATGGTTGGGACAAGAAAGTGAAAAAGCATTACTAGATTTTCAGCAAATTAACAAGAAGTCGAGCACTGTGTTACTGAAGCATTTTTTCTGCTGCTCATTCATGCAGAGAGAAGTTAAGATTTGAGAGAAAACAAAACCTTTACATTAGTAAAACTTCTACTTGGCTATGTTCAATAAATCCTATGTTAACACACTAATAGTTCTAAAGGCTGTTGATTGGGAATACATACTTTCCACTAAGAATATCCAGTTTCAGCTGCAGGACAAATAAATACCTGTAGAATTAAATAAGAAATGGAAGTCATTAATTAATACACAACTGATGTGTCATTGAGACAACAGAAGGAAGTTAGAGCCTGTCAAATAAAAGTGTTTTCTACTCTTTACATGGGTTTTCAAGACTGAAGAAACTGTAGTGATCTTTCAAGGCTTTATCAGTTGGGTTTGGGTGCACATTTCAAATGAAGTAATCCCCAAACTAGAAGTTGTCACACACTCAACTACAGTGTTGCATGGAAAAGAAACAGGAAACCTGTCTCATTTTTTTCTCTTCTGCTCCTCCTTGGACAAAGAACTTGCATCTTCCACGTTTTCTTCATTATTCAGACATAAGAGAATTAATGTTTTAAAGTCTCTCAAAAATAAACGTTCCTAATATGGAGTGCTTAAAATCTAACCCAGAAAGCTGACAGCAAAGTGACAAAAAAAAAAACAAAACAGCAGGCTGCAGGCTTTTCAACATGTGTACAGAGCTTTCCCTCAGTGCTTTGCTTATTCATTGCTCTTCTTGCTCAGAAATTGGAAATTAGAAGAAATTAGAAGCTGCTGACCCTCTCAGTCTTCTCCAGGTTAAACAGACTCAGATCTCTCAGCCTTTCCCATGAGAGATGCTCCAGTCCCTTCATCATCTTCACAGCTCTCCACTGGACTCCCTCAAATATTTCAAATCCACAATTATTTTGCCAAAATAACCCATTTATTATCCAAAGCATTTTGAACACTGACCCCTACAAGGTGAAGAGATTTGTTTGCAGCTGACCCTAGATTCCAAAAGAATGAGCACAGGCCTCCAGTGTATAGTGGGTGTGAGCAGCCTGTGCTTATCAGCCACATAACACTCTCAGACAACTGGAGCATACTTCCCATGCTTAGCTCTGTTACATGACCTCTGGTGGCATCTGATGGGAAGCTGGCAGAAAACAGGAGCAAGCTGCACCTTTGGAAGCTGCAAAGGGGCTCCAGCTGGGTGTCCTGCTGCACAAAATAAAGGTGGAACCCTCACAATGCCCCTGCTAGAGACACATGTAACCCAGAGCACAGCTCCCATTCCCACTGCTTCTTTAAGGCATCAGATGTTCTCCAGACAGAGAGACTTGCTGTTCTCCTCTTCTGGGGGATTAGCTAAGCAGACAGACAGGGTTTAAAAGCCCTCAGGTTTCAGGTCTGCTCTGCTAAAACCTGTACAGCAAGGTCTGCCTGGCAGAACTGAGGCAGGATGGATCAAAATGTTTCACAGTGGTAGGGCCAGATGTTGGTCTTAATTCTGTCTGTGGTTAGGATTTTTCAATACAGTTACATGTTTATTTAGGAACATGACCAGGGAGGAAAAACTCTTCCCAGATCAGCAGGAAAACACTTAAAGAAGAGCAGTTGTGACATGATGTTAGCACATGGAAGCATGGAGCTGCAGAGGGTACATATGGCTGCAAGGGGTAATGCTACTGTAATCTTCTGGTAGCACTCCCAGGGATTTGGCTGCAGTGCAGATCCAGGAGCCACACAGCCAGAAACCTCAACAACAAACAAATGCACTCCATGCTTTTCCAAGTGGCTGAGGGAATGATGCACACAGAGCCAGCAGGAAAACACAACTTCATTTTCTCTCCCAAAGGGCTCATCTGCAGTGGTGACAGCAGAATGCAACGTGCCTTTTACAGCAGATTGATACTGCTGACAGATGGCAGGTTGTGGCTGCCTTCAAAACACCCCCAGTGTGGCTCAGCCCAACACCAAATGCAGCTTTCTGAACAGATCTGGGAACTGCTTTCATCGAGAGAAACTGCTGCTCACCTCCAACTGCAACCCTACTGGCAACTCACATCTCAACACGGTAGTAAAAACTATTGGCCCTCTCTATAAACTCTGCAAAGACCATAAAAGTAATTATTTGTTAACTGAACTTTTTTTTCTTGCCAAAGGGAAGCTCTAAATTGCAATTTGATGTTTTTCTGCCTAGAGAGACAGGGTGGTTCCAAACGGTGGAAGTTAAATGCAGCTTGAAGAAAAATAAAAATAAATTCTAAGGAATTCTCCAAAACATGATACATGTCTAAATAAAAAGGCTTCTTGGCCTTGCTTGGGTACCTCTGTTCCACAAAAAAACTCCCTCTTACCTTGTGAGCTCTTCCCGCAGATTGTTGGGCTCTGAGGAGTAAAACTTCACACGAAAATGCAGACAATATGGGGGGCCAACTGCAAAGCAGAATTCATTCCAGACAGTGGGAACAGTTACTGGATGGCACTTGGGGGTTTTTATTACACAGAATCACAACACAAAACGTGACTGAAGTTGGCCAAGAATTCTTCTGTGACAGGGAAATGCCCAGAAAACATCAGGAGGACAGGACACAGCCAGATGCACAGAACAGTTTTATGAGTCCATCTAACAATCAATGCAACAGCAAGTTGATTTGCCCTGCCATGAGCACACAGCTCTAGGTTAATCCCTAAATTTAAGGGCTCCATCCATCACCAAGAAAGCTCTGCAGTGGACCAAACCCCCAGACACTCTGTTGGGTTCTCCAGCACCTTCCCATGGCTCTGCAAGCATCTGCCAACTCAGGCTCTAAGTTCACAGAGGTGTAGACATATCTGACAGGGTTGAACAGCCCCTTCTGTGGAGGAATCCTCTTTTCTGGAAACCCAAGGGTTAATTCAGCCAAAGGATGGATTAACAGTCCTTGAAAAATGTGCAGTGCTCTGCTGATTCTTGCATCTGACAGGAGGAATTTTCTCTCTCCCGGTGCTTCCCAAGCCCCTGGTGTATTAACACAGCTCCACAAATCCCTGAAGACTCCCCAGGGTGGAGGGCAAGGATGGTGCTAAGCACAGAGCAGCTGATGGCCCAGCTTGCCCAAGCACCAGGGCCAGCCCACACTAATCCCCTGTGCAGCAGGTAACAGATTTGGGCTTTCAGGACTGGCCTCAGGGATGGAGACTCCCAAGAAAAATTTCCTATAGGATAATGATCCATATAACATCTTCAGCTGCCTTCACTGCATTTTAACTATAATTAATGAGCATCTAACATGTTTAATTAACAACATCAGACTGAAGTAATATGAGCTACAAAGGGAAGGGGTCATTAAACAATCAGCAGCACCATGCCAGGTTTTGCCACTGGGTCTTGTCAGCCCTCAGAAGACATTGCTGCCCCTCCTCCCCCTTGTTTCAGCTCTCTGTACCTCCTGTGTGTTCAATATGAAATCCCCAAGAGAAAATGGAAAGGACACTTACTTTTAACTTGCTTTTTAATGCTTTTTGTGTTGTCCAACCAATGCTGAAAAAGAAATTATTGACATTGAATTATCAATACAGAAATTTCACAGAAAGAACAAAAAGGTAAAAAACAACACAACCCAATTCATTACTGAAGACCATCTTGGAATAACAAGTAAGTAGTTCATTAAAACAATCCAAATCTTTCACAATTCACAGCTCTCTACTCATCAAAAATCCTTTCACTCCAAAGTCTGCAGTGCAAAATGTCAATCTGGAACAACAGGAATGTCCTGAAGTACTTTCTTTAAAGGCAATCTGCAAGAAAGCATGGACTTGAAGAAAAAAAGTATTGACAAACCACTCTAATTACTAGAATCTTCATCCTGTGCAAACAAGCACCCAATTCACACATTAGTAGGTCAGCCAGTGGCAGAGAGGCATAAATCATATCTGGAGACTCTTGGCACTCAGCTGCTTGTGATGTCCACTTGGAGAGGAAGGGGAAAGACAAAACACTGTTGGCTTTCAGGCATTTTCTTTGGATGGCTCCAGTGTAGTGTCAGCAAAGCTGTCTCTGTCTGAACACAGGGTCAGCTCTTAATTCTCCAAACAGCATTCACATCTGACATCTCAGCAACTGGCACATGGAGGACAGAAGTTACTGCCTCACCTACTAATTACAAACTACACACTAGACATGAAGCAAAAGAAAGGCTTCACTTAGAGTGCATGGAAATTCAGCTGTAGATGGGAAGCTGAGTGAAACATCTACCCATATATGCTATGCTGCATATGCTGCCACTGCTGAAGAGTGTACACCAGCAACTGAAGATACAGCTGGAAAGCTTAGAGCCAGCAGCAGAGACCTCCTTCTGAGTGCTGTGCACAGTGAACAGCTCCCTCTTCCCCAGGAGCTGAGGCAGTTCAGCAGTAAACAGGGCACCCTCCTCAGCTTAATTGCATTGACTCAACAGCCGGAGCGCCCAGCACAGCCCGTCCTGCACGGCTCACCATGCCCAGGTTACACCACCTCATTCCATTCATCCCCAGTCTCACTCTGCAACTCTTACAGGGGAATTAGACCCTTAGCAACACTCATTTTGTCAGGCTATGTACCCTGCAGTTCACTTGGCCCCACAGGAGGACAGAAAGGTAACAGGGATATGGGAAAGAACCGGTATTTTCAGGTTGCAATGCCAAGTGCAAACACATTCCTGTCTTGAGAGCAGCCCTGCCTTCTGCAGAGGGGTGTGAAGTCAGCCTGTCACACAGCCAGGATACAGGGATTGCTGTGTGAGCTGCAGATCAGAAGCAGCAAACCATCCCCTGCTGCTGCTGTGCACACAGCTAGAAATGCTCATGAGGACAAAGCTGCTGGAGAATTCCATCTGAAATAGACCTCAGCTTTTTGAAATCAAGCAGAAGGCTTAAGGAGAATGAAGCAAACGTTTAAGTCAACTCTGCTTACACTAACAGTGACATGGAGCTGAGCATTTTGTTTTTCCTTAAATGAGATCATCTCTCTTCCTATTCCCTACACTCACTTGCTGAAGAGACAGTTTAGTTGCACCTTCCTCCCCCATAACAATACCCAAGCTTCAGAGGCCTGCAGGTGATGTAGACAGAGGAATGGCCAAGAGAGCCATTGCTAGGCTCCAGGGCTGGATGTGCCTGTTTCATCTCCCTCCTGTTTTCTCTCATCTCCTCCACATTCCAGGAGGGAACTGAGAGGCCCGCAACAGGCACGGGCAGCGTCTGCCTCTGCTCTTCCAGCTGCTGGGGGTGTGTGGAAGGGGGGAAACAGAGCTGCAAGGGGGAAAACAAAACAACAACCACCACCACACAACCCCAAACTCCTGCATGGACACACACAGGCATCAGGGAACTGCAGATTTCTTCCAAGTGATTCAAATGGAATTCAAGTGGACCTGGCAAGAAGCTGACATTTGGATGAGGGTTTGCTCTGCACAGTCCACCTCTGAAATCCAGAGATAAAGTTTGCTAAACAAAAAGCAGTGTGACCAGACTGCACTGAGCACTGAAAGGCTTGACTCAAACAGGGTGCTGCTTCAAAAATTTCAAGAATCAAACATAAAAAAAAACCCCCAACCCAGCAACATTTCAAAAAGGGAAAGTAAACAAAGTGGTTTGTTTGTTTTTTTTCCAGTAAGACAATGAGGCTAAAACCAGTCCCATGTTTTATGGAATTAATGGGTGCACACTTAGTGAATGCTGCCCAAATAATTTTCAGCATTAAGCACTACATTAGATAAAGCTGCCAGAGAGTACCAAACCAACCTGTTGCACAAATCCATGAGGAAGAAGAAGTATTTGATGCTAGTGACCTGTACTTTAGAAATCTGCCACCTGCCAAGTGTTCAGTGCCTCCTCCCTACCAACATCTCTCCAGCATTGCTAGGGGAAAAGGCAAACAGTCCAAGAGGTCAACAGCAATCTTCATCTTGGGTGTCACTGGAGGAGAGGGGGAAGAATGTATTCCAAGCCCTCAGACCAGTAATGATCATAGAAATCACATGAAAATGACAATTCTCCACTAATAGTTTCAAGAACTTCTTGAAAGAAGCTGGATTTGAATCCTCAATGTCAGCAAGCATCTGGATTATCTGGGCTCCCCTCACTCTCCAGTACATCAACTCAAACACCCAACTACTAATCACTTTAGCAGCAAAAAAAGAAAAAAAAACAACTCACCCCACATTTTTCTTCAGCTGTTCAGAATTCATCTATTGTTTGAACTACAAATGACTTTTTAGGCAGAGAATTCCTCAGCTTTTTATTTAACTAGTTTGCCAGTGTTTTTCTATAACCAGGTGCAAGTAGCTAGTGAGGAAATATAACTAATGTTTCAACTGGGTTGCAGAAACATTTTCTCCTCCAGAGCCAGTGGACAATTAAGAGGCTGGATTCCTGCACTGTTTATTTAACAAATCTCTGGAATAACCTTTGACAAGTCACTCCATTAGTCTCTGCCTTTTGTTTTCCACTGCAGACTGGGTTCCTGCTAGAATGTGCCAGCTCCTCTTTGCAAGAGCAGTTGCCACCACCACAGCTCTTCATGTCTTCAAGCAATTATCTCTGGATGTTGTGTTCAGCTCCTCTGGCAAAATGCAATCTTTTCTGCTTCAGAGTTTATCATTATAGTCCAGTTGAAACAGATTGTTATCTCTACTCTGCTTCTTTTCAGTGACACATAGTTAAGAAAAGGAAGCAAACTAAGTCCAAAACTGCTTGTCCTAGGGTAGATTGTGCAGTATCAGGTGATGTCTGGACAATCTGCTGGCCAAGGAAAAGCCATGAGCAACTGCTGAGGCAGAAAAGCTCTTACTTCCCCATTTGAAGATGGAATGATGTGTTGCTAACAGAACAGTGAGAGGAAAAAGGCTACCATCCAGTTTCCCCAGTTACAACTAACCCACTGTGAACTCTGACAAGCCCCTAGAGGCACATGGAAGTAGTTCAGAAGCCACAAGGCAAGCAGAGAGAGAAAAGCAATTGAGTCATTCACCACCAGTACCCAACATGCTGGACTGCACGTGCTTAGCACAGCTCATGGGGTTTTTAACAATATGAAATAGCATGAAATGGGCTTTTTTTCTCCATTTGTGTTGGCAGAAGGTGTACATGGATCTGAATGACACCCCTCTGTTAGTCTAATGGTCTTTTTGTCCTTACAGTGGAACATCTGTGTTCTGCAAGAGGCTGAAAATCACTTTCACTACTGGGAACTTCAGCCCATCAGCAGCTAATGCCACTAGCCATGAAATCTGCTTCAGATGCTGAACACGAATTATTTGTTCTTAAGAGAATATTCTCTACAAGATAAGCATAAATCTCAACTGCAATCACTCTGAAGAGAAGCCATCAGGTGCCTTGGAGTTGCTAACACTGTGCAGAACTGTTACCTTCTTTCCAAGATTGAAGTGTGGGGAGGTTTTTGCCATTGTACAAAGCTGTAAAAACTAAGATGTCACCTTCAAATTGACATAGACCCTGACAGAAGGAGTATATGTGATTGCCTCCATTTTGTCTGCTGGCCTCAAACACTTTGGGTATTTAGCTCAGCAGCAACTGATAAAATTTCACTTTGAGGCTAAGGCTAAGAAGAGAAAGCAGAGCCCAGCTACTCACGGCCACTTGTGCAGAGTCCATGAACCTCAGTCCAAAGTAGTCACTTTCTATAAGGTCCAGATGATACATGATCTGTTCAAACAGCAGCTGCCCTTTGGCTTTTTTCTGAAAAAAAGAAAAAGAGTTGGGATTTAGCTGGTAGATCTCATCTAGCTTCTTCTGGATCTGATCTGTCTTCTTCTAGGTGTGCTTTGTATCCTAATTCCATAATAAGAGAACAGCAAAATGAAGCTTTCTGAACATATAATGTGGGAATTATTTTGTTTCTCATATTCTTGGGTGGTTGTTTCTCTTAAAGAGAAATACAAACCCCACAAGAAGCACACAGCAGACCATCACAAGTCTTCCACAACCTCCTCTTTTGGAAAACATCACCTTTGACTCACACACCACAGTGTTCAAACATCATTTTCTCATTGCTCCTTTTTGGTTTTCCTCACCTACAACTGGAAATACAACTTGTACAAGAACTGGGAAACTTTCAGAGCAAACTGCTTACAAATTTCCTCGTGTTTGAGACTGAGGCAAGCCAGCAGCTTGGAAGCAGGTAGCAAAGCACATGGAAGGGCTTTTAACAGCTGCCAGGACACAGTCTGGGGCAAAGGAACTTGAACAAACAGCACTTGGAGAACACATGGACATCTGAAATACCTAAATTAGTTACATTAGTAAGTCAGAGTACAAGACACAGTGTGGAAAATAAGTATTTTTAAATGCAAAGCAATTCAGAGAGGATTTATAGTTACCAAGCAGTTGAAGGGCTGATCTATTTCCATCATGCTATCACCTTGCAAGCTTTTATCTTAATATTTATACATTCACAGCTTGAGAAATGGGCTAACTTCATAAGTATACTTTTTTTAAGTTACTAGTCAACACTTAGTCCAACTCTCAAAATTCCAGGCCAGCCAGAATTCTTATTCTCAGGAATAATCTGGTTTAATCACTGAGTAATAACCACATAAAGCATTTTGCCACTGTCCTCTACCCTGCTCTTCAACTAGTTTACACTCCATTTTGGACTGAAGTCCTTCCTCATACTGAGGCAAACGGCAAGCAAAGTATTTTGGTGTATTTTTGTGAATCAAAATGATTTTGTATTGAATGAGGTGGTGATCCCGAGTGTTTTGGGAAGACACAGCAGAGATACACTTTTATACACATTATGATTGAAAAACGAGCTAAGCTTTCTAATGGCAACGTTGAATGTAAATGCCATTTTAACCCTGCTGCAGCTCCGTGCTTCCCCACCCTCCCCACAGCCTTTCTTTTCCTTGCAGCACAGCTCAAGTTACTCTCAAAGGACAAATATTTTCAAGCTACTTAAGCGATGAGCTATTAACCACTCCACTCAGCAGTGCGGCCAGCGGCCAGACCTCCCTTCAGGGCACAAATTAAGCACCGCCTGGGTTTGTAATTCCCTCAGACCCAGCTACTCGATTTGCACAGTTTGCTGCAATCTGCAGGAAGGCAGAGCAAACATCTCACAGCGGGAGAATCAACAACTGAGCTGGGAAACTTCAATCAAACAGATCATACGGGGCAGGTCACCTAGTGGTTTTGCCACACGTGGGAAGGAGATAAAAGCATCTTTTGCATCGCTCTGGGATGGTTTGTGCTCTCTCCCTCCAGGCTGCTTTGTCCCTGGGTCGCTGGGATGACATGGAGACATTCACCTTGGATCAGGCATCCCAGCCACCACCTAGAACTAGAGAGGCAACGTTTAAATGGTCTCAGAGGGAAGGGCTCTCTTCTGGACACCCACTCAAGTTGCCTGTGTGGTGTAAAAGCCATTTCCATCCCAGAAAGCAACACGGTGAAGCAAGGCAGGATTAACAACGGGGGCTGAGAGCCTTGTGCTGGGCAGGCCCCAGCTGAATGGCTCACCTCTCAAGGTTTCTATCACTTTTCATCCCAGGGAAAGACATCAACCTCCCAAAACTGGAAAAAACTAAACAACCAAGCCAAAATAAAAATCCCAAGTAACTAATTTTCTATGTAAAACGTCCATCAGAAAATTATCTTTCTCCTCTATTTCTTTGGGAAGCAAAAGAGGTTCCTATATAACACGAACTCTGAAAAAAATAAATTAGGATGCTCTACTTTTATGTGGCTTAGAATCCCTTTTATCTTTGCAGCTGTAATCTTCTGTCGGAGGATTTCAAATGATTATGTTAATATTGCTTATTAACAATAATTAACAACAGCTATTGCCTTCGGTAGCCACTGAAGGGCAAACCCCTCCCTTCCTGGTTTCTGTCACCTCCTTAAGAGGGTTACCATTCATATTCATGCCCATTTCCTCTGCAGGGCCCTTTTACCCCCCAGCAGCAGCCAGGCTCCCCCAGCCAGGATTTACAGCTGCCCAGTTGCTAGGATGTCACCTCTGCATGTCTGCAGAGTGTGGGAGCAGCAGATCAGCCTGGCCCTTCTTTAGGAAGCTAATCCCCCTTCTCCCAGATGACACACATGGAAAAAAATCAACCCTGAGAAAGCTCCAGCAGCGAGTGAGCTTCACAGGGTTTTTCACCTCAGTATCATAAACCAGCCTCTGCAGTGAACACCAGGAAGGTTTGCTGGAGAACTGGAGGGATAAAACCCCTTATCTTTGCAAAGGCAGTGTTAGATGGACTCGTTTGTATCACCCTGATCTTCTTATGGCTTTAAGCACTGACCTACAAATGGAGCTCCTCAACTCCAAGCACCAATCTTACAAAGAACTTTTCCAAACTCCCCAGTCAATTTTCTTCTTTATCTGAAGATGCAAAACACCAGTTGTGCTTCCCTCTCTGCTTTAGCCTCAGCCTTTGACAACATGCACCACATATTCCTGTACTGAGTAAAAAGCCCTGAAGGCTACAGAAAATTATTTCAACCACCAGAGAGTTTATAAACTTTATTTACTCAATCTCTCCCCCAAGTATGGGAAGATAAACATTTGGGGTTAAACATTTTTTTCTGTTATTCTCTGGAGAAAGAAAAAGGCACTTCCCCAAAAATCTTTATAGAACTGCTTTCAAAACCTATCATAACTGTACATTTATTCAAATCCTATATTGAAGGCTTTTAATGTGCTGTGCTCAGGCTTATTGAGCCTATACAGAAAAAGATAAAAATTCAAATAATTCATACTTGGTCAGTTTGTTTTGGCAGAAGTCTCTTTTTTTTTTTTCCTCTCTTGTACCTTATTTTCTATTGTATCTCTTCTTCTTGTATTTTCTAGTTACACAATTGACTTTAATATTTCTGAGTGTACTTTCTAATATACTTTTGGATACAGAATATATCTGAACTGCTTGTGCAGCATTAAGGCTTAGAGATTAAACACCTCCCACCAGTAGAGAATCATAGAACCACTAAGGTTGGAAAAATCCTCTAAGATTATCTAGTCTAACCGCTCACCCAACGTTATCATGGCCACTAAACCATGTCCTGAATTGCCATGTCTACAGGTTTTTTTGACCACCTCCAGGGATGGGGACTCCACCACCTCCCTGGGCAGCCTGTTCCACGGCCTCACCACCAGCAGCTAAACAGGCCTGGTTCAGCAGCCACACGGGCCTAGTACAGCTGGTAAATGGGCCTTGAACAGCAGGTACTCGAGCCTAGTTTAGCAGCCACCCAGGCCTAGACCAGCAGCCACCCGGGCCTAGACCAGCAGCCACCCGGGCCTAGTCCAGCAGCCACCCGGGCCTAGTCCAGCAGCCACCCGGGCCTAGTCCAGCAGCCAC
>JANHGL010006980.1:0-11919 GCA_024611195.1 Ceyx melanurus
ACCACCTCCCTGGGGAGCCTGTGCCACTGAGCCACCACCCTCAAGGGCAACAACTTCTTCCTGAGATCCAGTCTAAATCTCCTCCTCTAATTGCACAGTTGAGTTTTGTGGGCAGACCCTCCTGCTGCCAGGAAAGGGGAGATGCACATGCCCTGGAAGCCAGCAGAGACTGGAAAATAAAGGATACTAAAGCTTAACACTAGATAGAAAATCCATTCCTTTGGTAGTTCCCTTCCCCATGGCTCTCAGTGTGGGGATCTCAAGACTACTCCAGAAGGAGCAGCTTTTCTCCTGACATCACTGAGTGCTGGATTTAGCCCCTGGCTTCTCTCCTTCTGGAATGAGCACAGGTCACTGAAGTTTAGTTCACCGGAGGGTGAAGCTGAACTGAGATGAATCTCACACAACTTCACTCAGTTCTTTGACTTTTTGTTTTCCACTGAGAGGCATGCCATCAAGATGTGTGACACAATCTCCTTAAAGCTTCAATTTGTTTTTAATCTGATTTCATTTCTTTGTATCACTACTGGTAGCTTCTATCATGGAAAAGATTTGTACCATGCAAAACCTTATTTAAGAAAAAAACCCCACAACTGGCAGTAGAACAAAACCTCTTCCCATTTCAAGAACGTATCATTTTAATGCTCTATCAGTGTTTTATTATTACTTTACTACTTGACATCTTCCAAAAGCATTAAAAAGTTCTCAAGAGGTCTTACAGCTTTGAAGTGTATTCTCTGATGCCAATTCTGATCACTATCCAGTGGAAGATAAGTTTATAATAAACACTGGAAAAATAAAGGACTTGCATAAATGATCAAGTTGTTTGAGGAAGCAGAAGAATACTTCAGAAACATTGGTTCCTTGGTTTAAAGCTCTATTTAAAAATGCATGTAGAGTACTCACTGTTGTTGAGGATAACAGAATTTATCTTGAATTTTGGGAGAATTCTAAATGATGGCAGATAAATATCAGAAATTGCTGAGATCATTAACTTGAAAAAACCCAAACCTTTTAAAACAATGACTATGAAATTTCATCTTTTCCTCATCTCAAGGAAATGTATTTAAACTATAGAAACACAGACAGACATTGGCTTTAGTGATGGTGAGTGAATAATTGTCATCTGCTACTCTCTAGGAGTAAAAAGGTTATTCTGAGTTAGTTACAGAAGTTATTCCTAAAAAATTATCACGTTATTTAAACTTTCTTACATATCAATTAGTTGGAAATAATAAGTCTTTAGGCTATCCATTAATTGCAGCACTGTAGACACAATCTGTATTTAAAATTATGCCGTGAAAATTAAGGCAGAGCACCAAGCTGTCTTGGCTAACAGAAGAGGTTTGCTCAGCCCTTTGGATGAAGCAGGAGGTAATGGGGGCACTGAATTCCCAGGAGGACTCTTCTGCAGTTTACTGTGCTGCCCTGTCACTTCTGAACACACACAATAGATATACTAATACATATATACTATACTAATACAGAGAAGCTACTCTAGATACTACTAGTGTCTAGAAATCTCCAGTATCAGTCAGTTGTGAAATACTGTACTCTCTGAACTCCATGCTGGGTGCTTTAGCACCTCCTCTGTGACAATAAAGCTGTCAATGTGAGCTACCACATGCAATACCATCCCCACAGGCCATACAGTAATTAAACACACAGGCTGACACTGCAACACAGATTTCTGCTTGTGTGTAACAGCTGTCAGAAGGCTTACAAAAATCCAGCTATAGAAAAAAATCCAGCTTGATTATAGAGAACAGCTCCAGATGCCAGGAGCCCCACTGAAAAATTCTATTATGGAGTTAGGTGTTCATTTCAACCCAGCTTAAAGGAGGAGGAAAGTGCAGTAGAAGCTTTCAGGTGCTGCTTTTTAGAGCTGTCATGAGCCATCCCTACCTGCCCAGAACATCCAGAGGAAAAGCCATTTAGCATGGAACAAAGAGTTGCATGTTCAGAGCAGACAAGTAAGTCTACATTCTCTTTTTCTGCCTCAAAACCTTAATCTTAGGTTGCTGCTGTTGCTGAACAGAACTTCAGCAAGTTCCTCCTGCAGACAACAAGCATGTAGTCACTAGTGGATTCAGACAGCTCCTGAATTAAGTTTTAAATGTGGGTCATTTTCTCTGTTTCCACACAGCTGTTACCATGGCTTAGAAGGATGAGCTGCCTCTCCTGCATGGGAATATTCTCTAAGGTCATTAGTTTTGTTCAGCCCAAAGCCAGTGGTTTCTTACAGGGGTGTGAGTGCTGAGACTCCTTTTTAGCCTGCAGGAAAAGCTGACTGGTCCCTTCTGTGCAGCCTGCCCTGCTCCTGTCCTGCTACTTCAAAGCATTCCCCTGCCTTCCCCTGTGAATGCAGCACAGAGACCTTAGGGCAGAAAAGGGGGGAAGGAAAAACTGGTTTCCTCCCATCATTCTCATCTTTGCTTTGGAGAGAGGTAAATCTTGGGGCAATGACCAGACCAGATTGGAACTCCCTGCAAACTCAGGGCTAATGCATTTTGTTTCCCAGTTTTCATACACAGGCAGGGTACCCTGGATGGTGATTCCACCACAGAGGACCAGCCTTTAGCCAGTCCACGAGGCTGAAGGCCTGAGAACAGGATGAAACAAAAGAAAGAATAACTCCAGTGGTGTCATAAGTGGCTAGGTGATGCCACTGGAGGCAGATCTCTGGCATCTCATGTCCTCCTAACTGCAGAAGCAACTGGATTTTCTGAGGTCCCCATCACTCTTCCAACCAAGATGTCCTAATTTGACTCAGGCAGATGGTATGAGGTTGGCATTATATTGTTTAAAATATGTGATCACAGAACCACAGAGTGTGAGGGGTTGGAAGGGAGCTAGAAGATCATCTAGTCCAACCCCCTGCCAGAGCAGGGGCACCTAGACCAAGTCACCCAGGAACAGATCCAGGTGGGGCTGGAATGTCTCCAGAGATGGAGACTCCACATGTGATGTCCAAAGAGATTTAAAACAAGAGTTAAAATATAGTTAAAACAAGCAATTCTGTTCTTTTAAATGTTCACTGGGTTGCTCCAAGGCAGCTCATCTCTATTCCATTCCTCTCCTCCTGCATTTCAGGAAAGGAAGACAGAATATCCCTCAGGAAATCAATATTCTGGTGACACTTAGACACAAACAACAAAGAATTCCCAGCTCCCTAGCGAGCAATTGCCAATTTAATTTTGTCATCTTCACTAAGTCACTCCTCTGAATACTGTCAAGGTGCCAACATATTCATTATGGGCTCTGCTTGCTTTTTTCAGGAAACACACTTTTACTTGCCTTGCCTGTGCCTAAGAGGAAAAACATTCGTGAAATCAAGGCCCCACCTAGGAGTTTTCAACTCTATCACAATGAAAGGTCTAAACAATATTTAGAATAGTGTACTTTTTAACAAGTATTTGAAAAAAACCCTTATTTTGCAACACTAATGACATTTAAATAAACCTTCAGCATGTAATGATATGTATAGATACATGAAGAACATGCTGGTGTCCATGTGAGCAGAGACAGGTGATTCACAGCAGAAAAGCCTGACAAAGAAAGTTATGTTCACACTGCAGAAATTAGATTTACTTCTCATTTCAGCACAAGTCCAGAAGTCAACTTGTGCAAGGCAAAGATCAAACATCCCCACTTGGTTCCTTCTTTCCTGCCACTAAACATCCATTGCAGTATCCATGACAGGTATTCAAAAACCAGCCAAACCAACCATTCCTCAGCAGGCTGATAAAACAAGTGGGAAGGGGACCACAGGGAACCAGCACAGTGAAGCTGGCTGTGGGTGGACAGCAGCACTCCCTTAAGCACTCCCTTAATCCTTTGCATCCAGGTAACTGTGGCAGAAAGACAGGTTTTGTTCCCAAATACAGTCCTCCCTGAGAAGCCGTGGTGGTTCTCTCCTCAAAGACAAGCAAAACATATCAAAGCATTCCAGAAGAAAAGAGTAGAAGGTGAAATATTAAATAAAACCACAAAGCAAGCAGGATTCACTGATTCAGTGACAAAAGTGGGTGGCTTATTGCTACCCCCCTGAGAGTGAAAGCTCAAGGCCTCCTGGCATCACTGCATCTACAGAAGGGTTCAGGAATTTTCCTTATGCATAATACTGTCTCCTGATAGCAGAAATATCCCTGAAATAAGAGTTCATTCTATGTTCATGTTCTAATCATCAGCCCTTCCCTAAAGCAATGAAAAAAACTCTTTTTTACTTGAACCTACTTACATCTTTCTTCCAGGCTCTGCCTGCTTTTCCTCAGTTTTCTTCTGCTCTCTTCCCCCTCCCTGGAAAACTCACTCCCTTCTATCTAAATCTTCCCCTTAGGCTTCACTAATCCTGTTTAATGACTCACATTCACAAATTCTTCCTCTTTGTCCCCCAGTTTTCCCTCCTGCTCTGATGCCCTGGTTAATCCTTTCTTCATCCCACATTCTTGTGTCCCAGATGCCAAATCCTTCATTTATCTGCTTGGTAAACTTAATCTTCAGAGGTACCCAGAATTCCTCCCTTCAACACCCTTCCCCAGCTCATGCCTCTGCATTCAGATGCTCTCAATTCCTACCCCACATCCTCCCCCCACATCAATCCTCATTACCTCTTCAGAGAGACATTTCAGAGTGTCTGGTTTTCTGATCTCAGAGCACTGCAGCTACTGTGAGCAGAGGGTATTCTGGTGACCCAAAGGGCTGTGGAAAGAAAGCTTATACAATCATGCTGTGCCACACAGCCCCTGCCCACTGCACTGAGGTGGGGCAAAAGCAGCAAGAAAGAGAACAGGCAGGGGGACAGTGGTGGGAGGGGGGGGGTATGATCTGAAGAAGCAGCAATTGCTTTCACGGTATAAAAAGGATGTAATGGTCAGGGGCAGCATGTGTTATGGAGCTAGCAGATAATAATCAGGACTATCATTGCTCAAAGATTTCAGAAGAACCACCAGGCAGTAAATTGTGGCTGCTCCTGACTTCGTTTTGACATATAAAATGAAAACAACATTAGCATTACTAGATAAAAAGGGGAATGTTTCACTCACTTTCACTATAGTCTCATATTCCATTTCTACTTCTGTTTTTCCTCTACTTCTTGTTCTTCTATGCTCTTTAAAACAAAACCAAGGATCATTTCAATTTGATGTGATTAGCAGTTACTCTAAGCTGCAATGACAGAATTCTGTGCGTTACAGGAAAATAACATCTCTTTAATCTGTGCACTTAATGCAAACCAGAAGATGACGTCAGGCTTCTGTGTGCTGGCTCCTTCATCTTTCACTAGGCACAGGGTAGCAGAGAAACCACTCTAGTTATCACAGCCTGTGCTAGAAGAAGACAATATTTCAACTGTATTATGTGGGAGATCCAGGTTTAGCTGAAGTTGCACATCGTGGGAAGCATCACATTGTTTCTGGGAAGGGGAAAGAAGTGTTTCTCTGAAGGAAAAAATGAACATCAACCATTCCGCCTGGAGCATGTGCTCGAAGAAACACCTCTGGCCACTGCAGCAGGAAAGCCTTAGGTGGCAACCATGCCTAATTCCATGAACTCGGTGCAGTTTGGATGGAAAACCTTCAAGGACATCCCCAAGTGCTCCCCAGAGTGGTGCTGCTCCTTCAGCAGCCTGTTCCCCGGGGGCCTGAGCAGGACAGGGTGTGGACATGCAGCTGCTGGAGATGTTCCTACAGCTCACTCGCCTTCGTCCTCAGTTGCTCTTTATCTCTGCAGCTGAAATTTCCTTTTGGTGGTTCCAAAGTGGTGGGATTGTCAGATTGCCCAACCTGCCCAGCCCCCTGGTGTCCTGCAGACAGCTGCATGCTGCTGGAGCTGCCTCACTGGGGTAGCTGTGGTTCAGCATGCACCCACTCTTGAGCACTCTGTACTTAAACTCTCTTGAAGAGGTCTAAGGTCTGCATCAAGAAGTCCTGAAGGTTGTCCAGCAGCAACCAAAGAGACCCCACTTTTATGGTTTGTGCAGGTACTGGAAAATGGCTGTAAAATGATAGCCAGGAACTGAAAAACAACAAAAAAGGGGGTGTCTTTTGGCTCTTGCCAAGTCCAATCTTTAAACAGCATTGCCATGCCATTTTCAAGTGGCTGCACTGTGTTTCATTCTCTGTTGTGTTCAATTCCTGTAGGAAGCATCTTGCTTTGCTCTAAAATGTTGTTTCAGTATGAAGTGGTTTACTGCTTCATATGGACAGCATCTTGCTGAAATGGTTTCTGTCTGTAGAAATGAAATCACAGTTCTTTTATGATACAGTTGGTGCCACTAAAGCCTTGACACTCCCCACAGCACAGACTTTACACTCTGTCATGTGTTCAAGACAGGACTGAGTTTGCAGTGCCCAGCAGCCAGAGCTGGAACGGCCTCCAATGTATGATGGTGCTGGTAGGTGAGAGTCAGGTGAGGAATAATTGCATGCAAATTCACTGAGGTAAACTCAATGGTGCCTTAGCTGTCAGGCTGCTTACAAATGAAACTGAAAATGGAAACCTTTAAAAAAGAAATAGAAACAGACAATAGCACAAAATAAAAGTTTCTCATTTAATATTTCAAGATTAAATAGCATAATAACTGAAGCAGAGCTTTTAAAATTTGTTATAAAACATTTCCTCTCGGAGCATTTTCTTAAACTGAATATAATTATTGAGTCACTTCCTTGGTAATGGGTGAAGAAGCAGAACAGTATGTCTGAGAGCTGTGTCCTCATTTTACTTTCATGCAGATTCATAAATGCCTTCTAATTGAGTCACAATGGCAGGCAAAAAAAAAAAGAAGATAATTAGCTAACGACGTGGCTGGATTGGATTGAAATTCTGTGTGAGGGAACTTTTGCCACCTTCTTCTAGTGTGTTGCAACAAATGAGTGAAACCATTTGATTTCTTTTCTCCTTGAACTCTTTCTCACCTTGGCAGCAGTGGGCTGTAAAGCCCCTGCATTACCACTGACACCAGTGCTGTTACCAGACACGTGTTGGGTATAAGATGGTCAGGGATTGAGGTCCTTGCACCACTTTGACATGCAGAATGACTCTCACCTGTTAGGTGAGGAAAGCAGAAGGTGACAGTTCATAGCAGAAAAAAAAATGTAGCAGCCAGAAGGTGAAATGTAAAGTGAAAAAAGAAAGCTGCTCTGTTTTGCATAGTTCCTGAGCACCTCTCCTGATGCTCTTCACTTTTCTGTCCCTTTGCTCTGTATACCTCCCTGCCTTGCTGCTCCACAGCAGAGAAGTCAGATAAAGTGCTTTGCTCAAAACTGGCCACTTTACCAAATTACACATCTGTTGGCAGCACACAAACATTTGTTACTGTAGATGGTGGCCTAGTTACTTCAATGAGGCTTGGAACTACTGAAGCCAGGTTAAGGTGTGATTAGAAATTCCTTTAAAATCAGTCTTGGAAAGCACTACTGAGCATCCTCTTACTCAATTCCTTAGTCTGTGCAATATTGCTATTTTTCCTTACTTTTGGCCCTGTTTTTAGCCAGCTTCCCTGTTAAAGGACACATCCTGGCTTGTGAGAATGTGTCTGGGCTTTGCCTGCAGGTGACTGCAGGGGTGCATGGGCACTTCTCACACACCAGCACTGGGGCACATTTGCCAACGTGAAGATTTTACCTACCTGGAGGATGAACATCAGGCTCAAAATAATCAAACATTTGAGAAAAAGCAACATTCCAAAATGCCAACCCCCCCCCCCCCCAATTAATCCAACGGAGGGGTTTTGCTTTGGTTATTTATCAAAACACAGTCCACTGGAAGTGGCAGAGATATCTGGATAGCATGAGTTCCACAGTGGCAGGACATGGCAAGGATACAGGGTACAGCTCCTTAGGAAAAGCAGGGTGCAGGCCACTCAAAACCTGCATTGTCACAGAGCTTTTAGCAATATAGTCTGTGCACTTGAACCATGAGGATGCTCTGATCCCAATGGCACTAGTGTAGCAGACATATATTGGTTTATTGTGCACACATATTTACCACAGGGCTGGCTAGTTTTGGAGCTCCAGGCATTGGCTTGCAGCATAAGAAAGAGAAAGTCAGAGAGAAACACAGGGATTAAAACAAACACTGAAGTTCAAGCTCTTTTCTATTCTGATGGCTGTGACTGCTGTTGTCATCATTAACTGGTCTTTAAAATCCCCAAACAACTGGATGCTGCAGTGAGCAGCATCTTTCTGTCTGTACAAACAGCCCCTTCAGCAGCTTCTGGGGAGATCTCTAATGCACAGGTAATACAACACAGAAGTATACTTTCCCCAAATCATAAATTTTTTTAGTGCAAAGACAACATTTGAAGAAGACACACATGGGAACTAGACTGTGGAGTGACACTAATGCCAGAGGGAAGTGTTAAACACTGTATGCCATCGAAGTCAGTGGCTACTCAGTGCTATTTCCCAGCAGTTTTACTGACACCAGAGTCCAGAAATCAATCCAGTGCAAGTTTAAACTTTTAAAATGATGAAGTTGAATATATTCTGGTTTATCTAATGATTCTGAATGTGTCCTCACTTGTAAAGGGCTACAAAAAAAGGCTACGTTTTCTATTTTCTAAGTGGTGGTGAAAAGCTGTGTTCTCATTTATTGTGGTATCACTATGAAGAATTGCAGCTACAACCAGTGCAGATTTATCTCATTGCTAGTGCATATAAACCTGGCACAGAATCTTGCCATCCACCACAATTAAATGGTGCTGACCCAACACCTCCAAACAAACCTTAATATGATGCCTCTTTACAATTATCTTTTACAACCCTTTAAAAATGCAGTGTATTGAGTCAGGGAGGAGGAAAAGGGAATAGTGCTCATCCACAGAAGGTGCCTCACAGCACATCATTTGCTCAGCTTAATAATTCATACCTCTGTCAGCTAGCCAGGAACTTACACGTGTTGCTGTTGGCTCTGCCTTTGGCAAACACTTGAGTGTTTTCTGAGACCACAGCAGCACAAAGTCACCGTGTTGAAGAAGAAAAGGTTTGATTGAGCAGTTTGAGGCCAAACTGAAAATTACTGAGCTGTGGTGCAACCCAAGTGACTTCAGAATTTTAGAAATGAAGCATTCATGCCTAGCTCCCACTCCTGCTTCTGTTCTACACTGCTCCTAGCAAGGGTGCAGGTGAAAAAAGGAAAAACCTTTTCCCTGCTGGCAGCTGAGGGGAAATTCTTCTGCTGAAATGCCAGCCAGCAGACTAATAAGCCAGGAGTTCTCCCTGGCCTCTAAACTGGGGGGAAACCCCAAGCCATCTGCCAAACACTATCTCCCAGCCATTATTTAGTCAATAAAGCAAGTGGAAGTTTCTTGGTCTGCAGGGAAGCAGCTCTGGCCTAAATCAGTAAAATCTGTTTCCAGCTGTGTTGTAGAGTTCATCTTCAAAACAGTGTGCCTGATGTGTTTGGCACATAGGTGTGTACAAACATTGAATTGCAAAACCAAGGGAATCCAAAGAAAGAGAGGCTAAAAAGGGCATTTTTTTCCCATGGGTGCCATCTATAAGGTCACACAAACAGACACTTAGGACTAAATCTGGCTCATGGCAACACAGAAACAGTACAAAAAACATCCAGGGTAGCAACTTGCATTCAGATTTTGAAAGCTGTGAAATCTTGTTGTGTTCTCACCTTCCCTGGTTCAGGAAAGATCCTCCACAGCCCTGTCACAAACACACTCCACGTGCAGGTTTGCTGGGAGTGGGCAGTGCACAGATGAAGAGATGCAGGAGGAAAAGAATGGTCCTGGCTTTGATCTCACTCATGAGAAACAGTAAAACCAAGTCAGATTAATTAATTCTGCTGCGTGCCAGTGAGATGCCATGAGGAAACCCATCACTGCAGCCGCACTCTGAATTACATATACACAATCCAGCTGCAGCAAAAAGAGTCCAAGGTCCCTTCCAACCCAAGCTAGTCTATGATTCTAGGATTCATATGCACTCCTCTTTCTCATCCTGGGCAAGAAAAGTACATTTTTCCTGCTTTCTATTGATTAATCTTTAAATTAGTCTTTTTTTAAAAAAAACACCAGAATAGACATTTTTGAGCTCAACAGAACCACTGCAGTCAGGCAAGCCCTGTGAATCAACTGCTCATCACAAAGCAGGCAAAATGAGTTTAAAATGGCCAGACTGCTGAGAGAGTTCATACTGCTGCAGCCAATCCAGAACAGCAGGCTGGCAGGGAATTCTTTTAGGGTTCCTCAGGAGTTATGAAAGAATGCATTGCAATCTGGTCACTTAAAGAGAAGGAAAGAACCAAAGAGACATTACCATTGGGAGTGAGCTAAATATAGAAAAAAATATAGAAGCATATTGTGTTTTTATTAGGCAGAATGGCTTTTTGGTTATTATCCATAAGCACTAAAATAACTGAAGTCAAGAGTTCTGTCACTGGCCATCATTACCAAGAGCTTTAGGAGTGACTCACTTTTTCTCAGATGATCATGAAGCCTTTTTATCTCTCCTACAGTGGTCCCATTACTGTCAAGTTCTTGTCAGACACCAAGGCTCCTACACAGAAAACAGCCCCTGGTCACAAACCTGTTACCCAGAGGTGAGTGTGAAGCTACTGAAGCCCTGATGCAAGACTCTGTGTTCCTGAGGACGACCTTCTTGTGAAGACTCAAGTCTGTCTAGATCACATACTCAATTAAATACCTCCACATTTTGTGTTAGGCAACGCTGAAAATTAAAATTAAAACTCAAGTTTCATAAAGATGGGTGCAGATGTGTAGGAACATACCAAGGAGGGAAGGACATTTCTTCCCTGAGATGCACCACAAAACTAAGAGAAAACAGCTTAACCCCATCTTAAAAATAGCTTCTGTCCACACAAAGCATGGTTTGCAAAGAGATAAACAGCACCCAAAACTGGAACTACTTGTCTGCTGCCTAGTTAAGCACTGGCTAGCCTAGTTAAGCTGTTTCAGTGTGAACACAGCCTGCAGCAGTGTTCTGTGATGCCCCTGTCTTCCCCCTGTCCCTAAACAGGTCAAAAAGAGCAAAGCCCACAAGCTTTCCAGTGGATCAGTCCCTGCCCCAGTGCAGCAGGCACACCACAGCTTGTGATGGCTCTGAAGGGTAACATGTCAATTAACACATGGACTGGGTAAGCAAATGGTCTTCAGGGATGTGAAAGCACCAAGGCCTCTGGGATTGCTGATGAGGGAGAAATTGCTTTGCTGTAATGCTACTCAAATTCTGAAGATTGCAAATTAAAGGACATTATTTTCCTATCCCAAATTGTCATTTAAAATCACACCAGCAGCATACATCCAAAGCGATACCAGTAGCATGTCTGAAATGATGATGAGCAAATGCCAGGGAAATGGAGATAAGCATCAGGTAAATGGATGTCTCATTGATTCAGTGCCTCCTACAAATGAAAGAGTTGAGTCATCTTATCTGACAGCAATTTCCCTTGCAACCTTCCTTACGTCATTTCACTGCTAAAGTCTCAACTCTCCCATCTACACATTTGTATGAAATGTAAGTTATTAGCTCAGATGTGAATACCATGAGAATCTCAAAGCAATAGCACAGTCTTGTCTTGCAGAGCCAGCATGATATCTTAGGCAAATTTTAGGTCCTTCTCTGTGTTAACTACAGCAGATTGCACAGCTTTCCCTGCAGTAAAAAGAGATTTATTTCTTAATAATGGTCAAAACCCAAATCCTTTTCCTAATTAAGTGTCAGATAAAAGGATCTTGTACACAAACACCACGCCAAGAAAACTTCATCTCACAAAATTTCATTTAACAACTGTAGAATAAATTATTAGTAGGATGGTTCTGTTTATTTATTTATTTATCTAGGTAGGATGCAATACACATGCCAATTAGTTTTTCTAATTACTACATGGGGGGAAGTCCCTTCTGTGTCAATGCTCTGAACTATATGATAAGCTCACTTGTTTGTG
>JANHGL010006984.1:0-17777 GCA_024611195.1 Ceyx melanurus
TATCTATCTATCTATCTATCTATCTATCTATCTATCTATCTATCTGTCTGTCTGTCTGTCTGTCTGTCTGTCTGTCTATCTATCTATCTATTTATTTATTTTAATTTAAGACAGGTCCTGGTGGTTGTGGAGCAGTAGCTCTGTTCTTACTCCATTTGTCTCACAGAAGTTCTTAAAACATTCAGTGCTCATTATCTTGTATAAATTGTTTAGGTTTCCTCTTTACTGAAATATACTTTCCCTTTTACACTTTCTTAACAACCCTATATGTCATCTATATTTTCTTGTCCTCCTATGCTGTGATAAGAGAATGTCACTGACTCCATTTTACAGCCATGCCTTCATTACAAACATGAGGCATTCAGCTGTAATCGATCTAAATTAACTAACCAAAAAAAATCTGTCAATTGTTGAGGCCTGTGGGAATTCCTTGTACAGAGATATGTGATCTCTCTACTTTTAAAATTCTCACTGCAATTCTTTCAAAAATAAGCTAAAAAAGATTATTTTCCTAGGCATATTGATCAGAGCTCTGAGTGTCACGTTTTCATACACATAACTCTTACTGTGTCAATTATGTATCAATTTTAAAGGTAATTTCTTTGTGTGCCCAAGCATACAGTGCAGCATCTGCAGACTGATCTATGCTATAAGCTTCTTACAAATTATTTTAAAACAAACTCTGAAATGTTCTTTAATATGATAAAGGTACTTTGAAGCTGTAGCAAAAGATGTAGTACAAAGCTCATGGGTATGAAAATGAAATTACTCCAATTGAATATTGTTATAGAACATATAGTTGTTTCTTTTGTTTTCAATTGCAATTTTACAAGGATGAAAATATTTACTATTTTTTAATGCATTACATATCCCAGGCTTTAATCTATTCAGGAATCTTCGTAAATTCAAAAACTGTTAAGAGAACTGGAGATAAACAGGTAAGTCCTAGAATTACTGTTCTTTTGACATGAGTCATTGGGGGAAAGCAGGAGAAATAGAATTGCACACGTATTCATTTAGGCTGGAAATCATTTAGGTTGGACAAGGCCTTTAAGATGATTAGGTCCAACAATAAACATAACACTGCCAATTCCAAGAACTTCAGTATGCAGTTGTATTTTTATTCAGAAGTTCTATGCTGTAACTTTAGTTAAATGGGGGAAAGTCTGAAATTTTAGCAACTGCATTAGAGAATCACAGTAGATTTTACAGAAAGGAAATGCAATGGGAATTCATTAAACACCTAGTAATATGAAAACTGAGTCAACTGCTTCAAACCCATAAAGCTTCGTAATTTACATTGAAACAAATGGAACCTCCCAGTCTAAAAATGTCATAGATCTTTTGAAAACTATATAGTAGAGCTAGACTTTTTTTTTAGCAAAAAAAAATGCTGTTTGAAGGACTAAGTTGGAAGCTTTTTTTTTTTTTAATGAAAAAACGTAGCTCAGTATTAAGCATTCCATTATATAAAAGGGACTAGGGTGAAATGACTAAAGGAACAATTGCTTATGTCTTTATTAAAAAAAATAATTTGTATTACATACTGCATTGTTAAAGTAGTTTATCACCTATGAGTAAACTGAGAATTTTAACAGGAAAAATCTGTTTACAGCATACAATACTGCTAACAATCTTTACAGCCTTATTATTCCTCATTTATTGCAGTGTGAAATCTTGTACCAGGACAGAGATTATGATTACAGTGTTTGATATCTCTGTTTTTTACAGTAAGATAAAGTGTTAATCTTTAGGTATAACAGCTGACTGATATATGCAACCTCCTGGCTCTTCGCCAGAGGAATTGTTTCTAGTTGAAGTGATCAACCATACTGAACCTAATGTACCTTGAGAGTTAGTGATGAAAGTCAGTGATTTAAAGGCCATTCATCTGTAAGATAATGGTTTCTACAGAGAGAGGAGAGAAGCACTGGTACAGAAATCACTGGGAGGAAACAGAAGGAGCACAGTTCTACACTCTGGTTTTTGCAGCACATTCGAGCTGATCTCCTCACACTCGCTGCATGGGTGGAGATAGTTCTTTTGGAGTATAGGACAATCAAGCAGGGTGTTCTGCAGTCCCTGATTCTAAGGAAAGGAAACAAATTTTGGAAGCTTATTTTAAAACACCTTCTTAAGGCCTCAGGGACCCATGGACTATCCTTTGAGTCTAAAAAGATCTGAAGAAGATTTGGGGAAGCTGGTTGGAGTCAGATGGCTCGGTAGACCCATCTGTCCTGGGAAATATGGACACAATGCAGAACAACATATTTCATCTAACATGTTTCTGGTGGTAAAGCTACACAAAAATTTTATTGTATGAAATAATTTATTTTCATGAAAGCCATAAAAAAAAGTTCCTTATACAGTTCATTGACTTCTTATGGTCTAGGAAAATTTTCTTTACTGAAACATTGCTGAAGAATTGGGACAGTCCAGGAAGGTGGTAGTGTTACCATCTCTGAGGTGTTCAAAACACGTCTAGGTGAGGCACTTGGGACATGATTTAGTTGCCATGGCAGTGTTGGGCAGACAGTTGGACCCAATGATCTTAGAGGTCATTTTCAACCTTAATGTTTTAATGGTTCTATGATTCTAAGTATATAAAATGAATTAAAAGTGTTGTGAGAAGAAGCTCTACTGAGGACTTACTTCCTAAAGTCAGTTTGTTTTTGTCACATGGTGAAATAAAAATACTACATCATGTGACACAGTCACATTTCAAAACCAAAGAGAATCTTGAGCTTTGTGATTTCAGTGGAGTTTTAGTTGTGGGAAAGGCTAGGGGAACATCTATGAGCCAAAATTATGTGCACCTCTTTTAAGACTTCAGAAATACTTTGAAGAAATATATGGACTCCATCTTCAAATAATAAGTTTATCTTTATTTTGAGTGTTTAACTTCTGTTACAGGCTAGGTCAGAAATAAAAGTATTCTATTTCTCTTGAAGAAAATATTGCTAAAGAAATCTTGTCTTGAAGCTAGGCTGTTGTTATTAATTGCAAAAGTTTCTATTGCTAGGCAGACATTTTATCAGCAAACAAGTTGACTGTATATCTATTAAAACATTCCTTCACATATTCTGAAATGGACTTGTAAACTTTGATAGCAGAGTCTGCCTATGTCTTTGATTGTTTCTTAGCATATTAGAATGATATTAGGAAAATGAGATATATTTTCCCACTATCAAATTGAATTTTGAGGGAATAGTCCCCTCTTTCCTCCTGAAGAAATTTTACATTAATTTCACCAAGACACAGGTCAAAGCAAAACAAAACTTAAAAAAACCCCAATCTTTAAAAGCAAAAAAACCCAAACAATTAAAAATGTTTCCTCTGTTTTAGACTGGTTTAAAGTTCAGAAAATCCCGATAAGAAGCCAACAGTTCTTCCTAGAGGATTGTCCATAGTGGATTTGTGGCACAGGATCACTTTACAGAAAAATATTGTGTATTTCAAAAGCTCATTCACTGTATTTATTCTCTTGTATTGTGTAATACATATATATTGACACATTTATGGTAAACTAAACCAAATAATTCAATATTAGAAAATAGATGTGATTTATTTTAATGAAAAGGTAATTTTAAAAAAGTTTCTTTTACCATCTTTAACTGTTCTTAGACTCATAACAATGAATATTAATGTTGTTGTCAGTCTGATAAATACTGAGTTAAATAATTATGAGGTATTATTATAGGAAATTGTTGAAGTAACATGAAAACAAAATCCCTGCTTTGTCCAAGAGGGAAGGGTAACTTTTTTTCCTGTCATCCTATTGAATGGCTTTGATATTGATATTTCACAGGACTTTTATTTTCTTCTACAAGTCAAGCATCTGATATCTAACCTTATTACTGAATAGAGGTTACCTGAAATAACATCATTATTAATCAGAATTTATATTTTCCTTCATGGTTCTAATATCTTGATACAAAATTTCATTTGAATGCAAAACCTATATTTTTTTTTGATATACTGTTTGATAGGTTCTCTTCAGCTTTAAATTATCCTCAATGGTTTCATGAAAGTGCTGTCTTGAATTCCCACCAGCAGGTAAACTCTGTTAATCAGGAGAGGAGACAATAATTAGCAATGCTATGTTTTCTTTTTTTTCTCTGTTACAGTTCAAACAATAGATAACACTGTGTAAGTCACAGAAAGGACTTTTATGAAATAAAAAGTATCTTCTGTCAAACAAATCACAGTGGGCACTAAGCAAATTTAACAAGTAGGTAGAATAAATATGGTATTCTCTGATATATATTTTATGAGACTGCAGGCCCTTACATTTTTTTTCATAAATTTTTAAAAGTGTGCAATTTTCCACTCCAATAATTTAATATGAAAAATGTTTTACCTTCAGAGAAAATTAGTTAAAGCACTAAAACCTATTGTATGAATAAAGGAACTTTGTTTATTACAAAGAAAATGGATTTTTTTAAATGAAAAAACATTTTACACGATTTTGCTAAATGCTTGAAGTAGAGTAGTCCATAAGTAATTTAGGACAATGAATTCTCCTAGGCTGGTTAGGACTCCTTGTAAATTACAATGATGTTTTTGAAAATGCTCCCCATTTGTCACAAAATGCATTTAGACATTGGCCCTGTAATGGCTGTTCTAGATAAGACAAAGCACATCAGGAATTTCACTGATCAAACATAACAGAATTCAACTTCTCAGTGAAAAGCAGGTGAATGGGTTGTCTGGTGACCTCCAGTAATGTGAAGGAGATTTATTTATTCCTAACTTCCAGTACCCATCCAACAGTGACAGAGACTGTGACTGAAGAAATACATTCTATTTCTTCAGAACAAATTCTGGACTAACTTAGGAAGATTTGGGCCAAAGGCAATCATTGATTAGCATAAGAACTTTTTGTAATAAATCTAATTCAAATAACATTCAAACACTATATTTCAGATTGATTATGGTGATGAAAATTTCAGGACCCTATTATCTCTGAAATTAGAAACTAAGAGTAAAATTCTTTTTAACTTTAGCAAGAAGAATATTAAACTCCTAGAATAAAGATTTTTCAATATTTTCACTCTGGTAGAAAACCGAGGCTAAACGTCTGTCTTCTTCTCTTGCAAGACTAACTTTGTAAGTGTTGGCAATTGTAATATGTCCCTCCTGGAACAAAATTACAAATAGTACTGGTTGTCCTGAAGAGAACCATACTCTTGGTTTTGAAGGAAACTGTGAGTAAATATTTTTACACTTACATAGATAACTCATTCCAGGAAGAATAAAAGCCAAACATTCAACCTTCAAACATATTGTAGAATAATGGCTTACAAACTCAGTCACTGAAGATATCTGGGATGTTTTGAAAAAGGCCCTGTGTGTGTCAGAGCCTTAACAGCTTGTGGATTTCTCCAAGATCTAATATAATATTGTGGACTGCACTCAGCCATGAAATGTGATTTCTTTTAGAATTTCCCCGTTCTGTGTGACAGATTCTACATCAAATACCCTTTCTTAATTTTCCTTGGTTTATAGTATGAAAACCTTGGAAGCTACTGCTTGAACCTGAATAATAAAGTAGAAAATTGATTTACGTTGTTGAGATAGACACTATGTGCAAAAAGTTATCTATAAAAATTCAGCTGTCGCAGATTCATAAGGTAACACATGAACCAATACAGTGGTGAAGGAGCAGGAGATGGTTGATATGGGGTTGTTTTATTATATTTTAAAACTAAACTATCTATTTTTAATAAAAATATAATAAGTGTATAAAATAATAAGTTAGAATAGAAAAAATAATCAAGAGAAGCTAAGAATTGTTTCAAGATATGTGAGCATCTTAAATCTGGGATTTATTTTTGTTTATTGTTTATGTTGTCATAGTGCTCAGGAGTTCTTGCTGTTGCCTGGGGCCTTTCTTGCTTAGCAGGATGGAAGCAAAGCTTCAGAGAGTTTGCACTCAACTGTTTAAGTGGTAGTATGTCAAACACAGAGACTCTGGAAAGCAATCAGCATGGATTAGCTCTATAAATAATTGTCAGTAAAGTGCAGACCAACCATAGTGGGTTGGTGTAGGTGTTACTGAAAGCCCTGGCTGATCTGGATCAATTATCACAGGGTAACTGCAGTGTGGTCAGAGCAGGGAAAGTTGCTATTTCAAGCACAGGTAGAGTTCTTGGCTTCTGTTACTCGCTTTGTAGAGCATTTCATCAGCACCATCACTAGTGCTGTTGTGTTGCTTTATAAACTGTCCTTATCTCAGTCCCTGGGGTCTCTTCCTTAGCATTCTCCTTTCCACCCCACAGGAGATGGTGTGGAGGTGGGGGCAAAGCAGTGGATGAGTAGCTGCATGGTGCTTGGCTGCCACCAGAGGCTAAACCACCACACTGAGTGTTAAGGCAGAGTTTTAAAAGGGGTGACTGTTTAGTTACAGCAGTAGGAGAGAAAGCACAGGAGTGTTTGTTAAAAAATTTAAAATCATAAAGTAATTTGGGTTGGAGTGACTGTTATGGAATCTTTTAGTCCAACTCCTTGTTCACTCATGCATTTATTTTCATTGTGTTTGTAATTTGCATTGATTTTTTGTTTCATTTTATAGACTTTTTATATTGAAGTAATTTGTCTTCACTATGGATTCAGGGTGAAGAATAATTTCACAAATTCTATATAAAATATATAGTTCTATATAAAATATTTTATTAATTGTTACCTTACTGTTTTTTTATCCACAGCTAGTAATGAGGGCATACACATCAGCATCTATTACACTGTGCTCTATGCAGCTAGGTACTTAGATCTCCAACTCATCCACTTGAACTGCAGTGAGTTGGGGTAAACCCAATATATTCTAAAAGTTTCAGATAGGCATGAAAGACTTGTTCAACATTATGAACTAAAGTAATAGGCCATATGAGGAACATTAATTTCTCTTATACTATTGATACATATTATCGTGTTAAATTAACCTTGTGAGCTTTATTCCCATGAGCTTTAATTTTCTTATTATGAACTATTTTATTTCCTACAAATCCCCTGAATATTTGCAGCTCATACTTTAAACTTCTGAAGTTCATATAGTGTGACTGTTTGTCCAGTGGGACGCATGACCAGCTGATTATGTCAGTTAATTGCTTCATAAAATTTACCAGTGCATGATTACACCAAGAGGAATCTGTAGATTTCCTTATTCCACTATTTTCTTTTGTCAGGAACCTCTATTCTGCAGTGCTAGTTTTGTTTCATAATTGATGTACAAATAAACTATAGCCATTGAGCTCAAATCTATCACTCAGAAATTAAAGAATCCCCATAATTTATGTTGCTTCCAAGAATTATTGCCATAGCACAGCACAGAAAAAAAGTATTTTTCAAGTACTTTGTCTATGTTGGTTTTAAACATTATCAAGTTTTGTGATATTCGTATTTCTTAACCAGTTTAAGGCAGCACTATGTTTTCTTTTATACCAAAGTTGGTGTTATTAGATTTCTTCAATTTCTGTTTTTACAAAGAAATATGTTAGAAGTTGTAGAGATCAGTATAACATCTGGCAACTATTGTGTTTTTGAAAACACAGAGTTTCTTTAGTGTCTTGGCTGTGAAAGCACTACATCATCTGTAGTGTGGAAAAATATCTTTTATCTGTAGCAGCAAGATGCATCAGATGCATAGATTCCTTATAGTCCCCAAGGCAACAAAGGGGAAGTATTTGAGGAAGGGTTTTTTTTATGCTTGGGATTTTGCTGAATTGAGATATGGGGTAACTGTTGTTTATAACTCCCAAAAAATATTGTCTTGGTTTGTTGTTGTTTGTTTACATAATAAGCCAGTTGTAATCATGGTAATATTTTATTTTTACAATGTTTTATTATATTGGGTTTCTATTCCTGTAATTATTTAATTATAATGGAAAAATATAACTGCTGATAAGCAGATGGAATGAATGGTCACCCTTTGACAGTGTTTGTGCCAGTAGAGCCCACAGGAACAGGGATATAAAAGGAAAGATGCTTTATAACTCATGTACCTTGATGAAAGGTGCCAAAGGTTACAAATTTTCTGCTGCTAAGTCCTCCAGTCTGTAATGGGTGGTAACTTACCCACACAACATTAAATCATGACAATTGCATTTAGGAATTGCGTCAATGGCCAATTTATGGGGGGGAAAAAAAAAAATCCAGATATTGCAAACAGTCTCTGGGAGCTGTTTAGATCTTCTCCAGTGCTTTCTCAAAAACACAGCTCTAATGGAATACCTTGATGGTAGGCTGCTGACTGATGAATGAGGACTTGTTAGGGTGTACTTCAATGTTTTTCTACTTGTACTAAAGGAAAGATTATTATTGTTAGGCTTCGAAGATCTCCATGGAACTGAATCCCCTCTACTGCTTAAAAAGCCCAGGCTAAAAACAATGAACAAGAATGCCATCAGAATCTACTGAATCCCATTCAGATAGTTTACTTGTATACCATTCAATTATAGCAAAGCCCAAATAAGCAAATTCCGTGCACATATTTTGGAAAAAACCCACCACTATTTCAGTTTTCAGTCGTAAATTGCTTACTGATGGTTATACTCATAAATCTAACACATGGGTCCATTTGTAAAACAGACCATGAAGTGGGAGATAAAAGGTGCTTACTCACAGAACTAGACCATGAAAAATGGGTTTCTGGAATTTTTTTTTATACTGTCTGAAATTAAGTTACATAAATATATGTACACTCATAGATCTGACATTAATACTTCTGAAATTGCAAAGTGGCCAGCCTTAGAATTCAAAAGACTGGATAAACTAGTTATGAGATAGTGAAAAATTATACTCTGATAATTTGTCAGTATAATGTGGGGTTGGGTTTTATGTATCTGGAAAGACAAAGAGACATAAAAACCTGAAGCACATGGTAGAAGAAAGGTGGAAAAAAAAAAAAAAAAGAGATCTTGAAAAGCAAGTATAAGATGTGTATTTTCTTCCTCTTAATAGTCTGCAATAAATGGTATCATATTTGTTGCTATGAAGTGATATGAAGGCTGGTGCATTTTCCCACTCTAATTGTGTTTCTATATTAGGACAGAAAATTAATACTTTGCTACCAGCCTCATTCTGTTAACAGTGTCTGTTTATCCACATTATTTGATCTATCAGGAAATACACTCTTTAAGCATCTTAAAGGCATCTTGTTTACAATGATTGCTCAGCAACATTTCTTTGAGAAGTGTGCTTAGCTGAATCAAATAATATTTGCATTTGTTTAGAATGTCTTCAGTGAATTTTCACTGAAGCAGCTATATAGCTGCTTGTAGAAACCATGAAATCACCTCATGCCCAGTCTATTTATTGCCTGACATACTTGTTTTTCTAATCTCTAAATAGGCCTCATCACATACAAACACTGTTTTTTGTTATCTGATGTCATACGTTTCCTTTCTTCCAGTTTTAGACTTTTAAATGAACCTTAGAATTAGATCCATCCTTTACTGAGCAGGAGAAAGGATACCTTTTTGACAATAGAAACTCCATTCTGCTGTCTTTAATGTATACTTCAAAGAGTACTCCCACCATAAATAACCTTGGTCACTGTTTAATGGAAGCACAGAGGGCTTGTCTGAAATATTACACTATATGTATGGGGCAATGTGTATATATATATATATTGCATGAGATCACCAGCTGAACGTGAGCCAGCAGTGTGCCCAAGTGGCCAAGAAGAGCAGCGGCATCCTGGTCTGGATAAAAAAAAGTGTGTATTCAGCAAAACTAGAGAAGTGATTGTGCCCCTGGACTCAGCACTGGTGAGGCCACAGCTTGAGCACTGTGGGCAGTTCTGGGTGCCACAGAGAAAGACATTGGAGTGCTGGAGTGAGTCCAAACAAGGGCAACAAAGCTGGTGGAGGGTCTGGAGAACAAGTCTTATGAGGAGTGTCAGAGGGAACTGTAATTGTTCAGTCTGGAGAAGAGGCTGAGGAGAGACCTTATTGCACTCTCCAGCTACCCCAAGGGATGTTGTAGTGAGGTGGCTGTTGGTCTCTTCTCCCAGGCAACTTAGTCGAAGGACAAGAGGAAATGGGCTTAAGTTGCACCATGGGAGGTTTAGATAAGGCATTAAGAAAAATTTATATGCTGAAAGAGTGGTGAAGAATTGGAACAGACAGCCCAGGGAGGTGGTGGAGTCACCATCCCTGGAGGTGTTCAAAAAATGTGTAGATTCTCTACTATATTTTCTGGGTTTATGTATCCCAGAATACTTTTTTTTTTTCTGGTAAAATTAAGCAAACCCAAAGAGATAAAAATGTATCTGCCAATATATATACATAAATTATATATAGACATACATTATCTATTGCTCCTCATTCAAATCAGTAGCATGGAATTAACATGCCAATTTTCCACCTAGCTGCAGAGTCATTGCATTTTTATGAAATTACTGAGTTTGGTATCTATAGTCAACGGTTTCTCTCGAACAGCATTGCTCTTCAGTCAGATTTCTCATCACACAAAATGAAAGATGTTGTTTCATGGTTCCTTTGAAGCAGAGAGAATTCGATCTACCAGCAGAAGTGCTTACACCTGGATATTAAAAATACAAGTGCTCTCATTCTGATGTGCAAGTACCAATGACAGCTTTCCTTTCTGATCTGATCCTTTTTGATATCTCAGACCTACGAAATGCCTGTATTGCTTTGAGACTGCTAAACACACAAATGATTAGAAATACTTAAAATGTTACTGGAGAATTCTATTTCTTATTTTCTATGAGTGATTAAATCCTTCACTGTTGAAATTAGATAGTCGCCATGATAAATTGTTTCTTTTAATACATCAGGATTTCTTACTTTGTCCACTAGAAATCCAGTGGGTGTGCCTGTCTGCTAACAAGCAACAGTCTTGCTCAAGAAGTAGATCAAAATGAGAATGAAGTGTTTTCACTGAGGGTGAGGGTCAGATGCTGGCACTACTAGTTGGTGAGGGGTCTTCGAGCCTGGTGTCTTAATGAGAGGCCACTTCTTAATGGTGGCACTTACTAAAATGTCTGGTGAAATGTTCTGCTGTTTCATTAAGATACTGTTTTCCAAGCTACAATATTTGCCATGCTGCCTTCATTTACACATAGATGTGCTTTTCAAAGATCTCCAATCTGAAAAGAACACAGTCCATCTGGGAAAGACACTACTGTATTGCCTCAATAAGGGGAAATCTCTTGCGCAGTGTAATTATCTATCCTCTTTTATGATCATCTGTCTCTGTGTCATGAGCATTCTTACTTGGGATATTTTGTCTCACATGTTGAAGTTTTATATAAGAAAGTTTGAGAATCTGAATGTGTTACAAAATGTATTTTATAGTAATTTCATTAGATATTTTTAATAGGACAGGTAAGTGGTGTTTTCTGTGTCTGTCTCTCCATGACCTCTCTGAAGCTTGCGTATCACAGATCTTTACTGAAACAGCTGTTGAGATCTTTTGAGTTTGAATTTAAATAAATATTATCACTATTTTAAAACAAAAGCAATCATACACATCAAAAAAGCCTACTAATGAAGTTGCTGCTCAGGGGACTGATTTGGTTGGTACATGGCTAATTTTCTTCATAGTAGCTTCACAGTGTTCTGTTTTGTATTAGTGGCCAAACCAGTGTTGCTAACGCACCGTTTGCACTGGTACCGAGCAGTTCCTACCCAGGTTGTAGACGGGGGGGTTCACAAAAAGCTGTGAAGGGGACACAGCTGGGGCAGCTGAGCAAAGGGATTCCCACACTGTATGAGGTTTGTGCTCAGCAGTAAAAGCTGGGGAAGGAGGGAGCAGGGATGTTTGGAGTTATGGCACCTCTCCTTCCCAGGACCTGCTGGTGTGATGGAGCCCTGTGTGCCTGGCACAGGAAGCAGCTGTCTGCTGCTGGGGCAGGATGAGTTCCTTCTTGTGCAAGCAGCTTCTGCTTGACATATTAAACTGTCGTTACCTCAGTCCACAGCATTTCATACTTTGATCCTTCTAAATCTTTCCCCATTCCATCAGAGGGGTGTGTGGGCAGGCAGTAAGAAGCTGAGTGGCTCCACCTGCCAGGTGAACCCACAACAACCGAGTTGCACTTTCTTCAGCTTCCTTCAGCAGGCTCTGGCCTTTGTCAGAACTCCTCTCTGAACGATTAACACTAACCTGCCATTCCTTATTCTCCTACACCAGCATGTTCTGTTCACTTGCAAGGATATTTTCCTACAGTTGGGTAAGTGATGCTGAGTGCAAGGTTGTGCAAATGACTAGAAGATGGTGAGGGGTCCTTTGTGATGGCCCCCATCCGGTGATGGTGAGCTGCTGCATCAGCACTTGACTGTTTAGCAAACAGAGAACTGTAAAGAGTGAAATAAGAAACAGCTCATCCTTTATGTCCTCCATGTACCTAATTTTCCCTCTGGGTTTCTGTCTCAGAGAATGGAATGATGTTGCCGTAGATTAAGTTCCCAGGATTGCCCCCCATATTGTGATACTCCCTACCTGTGTGATTGTCTCAGAGTCATAAAATATTTCAGTAACAGTTGTGTAAATAGTAACAGGGTTTATCTGCAAGAAATGGTAGCCTAACTATGGATTTATTTGAAAAGGAAAAAAAAACCCTCTAAAAACTCATATACCTTTCTATAAATCTTTGATTATGTTTAGTGCTGCTTTTAATGCAAATGTTTGTTTTATTACCTAGGGAAGTATTTATTTTTGTTTGTTCTCACAAGAAGCTGCCTTTGGAACACAATAAATTACTAGTCAGTGATTATGTTTCTGATCCTTATCTTTATTTTAATTTGATTTTTTTTCAAGGTCAGCATATGAGCCCTGAAATGGCTATTTTTTTTTTTTTTGTACTCAGATTCTCATAGCTAGATTAGACTAAAAGCTAGAAACAAAATAATTGGGATTTCTGGGATTCAGTGCAGAAACAAAGATACAGCATCTACAATGTACTGGGAAATTAAAAAAACCCTGACTATTCTCAAAATTTCTTAGGAGACTCCTAAAATAAAACCACAAGCTATCTAGGAATGCCTGACATGCCAACAGAACAGACTTCAGCCCCAAGTTGCTTTTTTAATGTCTCCAGGAGGATGCTGCAGCTGTCAGTCTTCCATCTGCAGCCTTTTTCTTGAAGTAAATATTATCTTTTTCCTTGTACAGAAATGAGCAGAGCTCACCTAGTGAATTCTCTCAAACTCTGGTGTATATGGTATTGGGTTGACAGTGCATGTAGGGGATTATAGCCGTGCCCTTGGGATTTCCAGATCCTGGCTATTCATCACATTATTGCTTGTATGGAATTACCATCTGCACCTACTTATTCCTGAAATTACAATTCTAAAAGAGAGGAGATAGCTTATTGTGGAAGAGGACCTGTAGAAAGTTTGATCTGTTAACTGGGACAGTGAAGATCAGTGTGTTCAAACCTTGAAGCAATGCAAAAGTTTATGGTTGGGACTTTCTGCAGCCCACTCTCTTCCTCCTGACAGCTGTGACTTTCCTTTGCTCCCAGTACATTTATATGTGATGTAGGCAGGATAAGCAAAATATCTATACAAAATGGTAGTTGTGAGAACTCAGACATTTCGTGGAGGAATTGTAAGAACAGGTTGGTGCACTAAACCTCTAACATCTCGCAGTGTAGGTAAGTGGGTGATTTTTAAATTTCAATTTAGCTTAAAGAAATACAGAAGTTAACCACCACAGGCCAGTATTTATAAATTTAGAAAAGCTACCATACTTGCAAGAATTCATGACACTGTTAGGAAGATGCTGATCTGCTAGCCTCTAGCAGTGATCCTTACTGTATTTTCTCATTTCCACACAGAAACCACAAACACAGTTTGTTCCTCTGTGTTTTGCCTCTTGTAAGCTGCAAGAATGTATTACAATAAATGAACAATACTGTATTTTCTTTTCACAGATGCAATACCTGAGTGCAAAATAGCTGGCTGTGTTTGTGGTGGATTAACTGAATGGACAGAAAAATTCAAATGATGATGTCAATAGTAGCTGCTTTAGAATTTACACATTTTAATTTCTCTGTGTTTATTATAACTTTCAGCCCCCTGAAGCTGACTTTCCATAAAGACTTTAGCTCTGAAATGCAAATGAAAGAAGAAACTTTAAGTGAATCTGTGAGTTAGGGAATCCTTGATATTTCTTGTAGTACCATTGAAGTTAAAGGCAACTTTATATTTGAGTTGACTACTCCAAGAAAAATGTCTTAAATTAATTCTTGGCTTGTCAGTTTTGTGCATGCAAGAGCTGTGAAAATTAACACCCAGCTGCAGAAGATATTAATGAGAAACAAAATGGAAATGAAAGTAAAAATGTATCAGCATGTAGAAATACATGTTAGGCTTCTGTATTTGAAAGTGAGAACTTTTTTGTAATAGATCCAAGTGAAGTTACTGTAACCTTCCAGCTTGTAGCCCAAAAACTCTGTCAACAAGAAATTTAGTCGGGCTTCCTTCTGAAGTCCTGATCTAGGTCTAAGTAACCATGAGGAAAAAACCTCTGGCCTATAAATACATTTAAAACAGATTGTCAACAAAACCTTAGCTGCCACAGGCACCTGTCTACTGCAGTTACTCTGATGTCCACAAGTTAATTGTTTAAGTTTCATAAGCCCATTTATTTACTTATATAGCAGTACATCTTGGCTGCTGCATTTGCCAGAAAACCAAGTGAAACTTCCTGTGTGTAATCTCATAGCCTGGCAGCATTTCTCCTCACTTAACTTACTAAAATACGTCCAGGCCTTATGTCCTAGTGAAGAGGCTGGTGCTGCTTGCTTGCCCTGGTTGCTTAGCTTAAAATCAAGGCAAACAACCAATATGTTCTGCTGCCTCTTAAATATGGGTTAAGTCATCTGTGAAGGAGCTATCATGTCTCTCTTAACTGCTGCCACCGGTTACATCCAGAGAAGGAGAAGCTACACTGTGCACAGACATGGGTTGGCAAAGCTCCCAGCAATTCATTCTTGTGCTGGAGTGTGTATATGTGCATTGAGTCAAACCCTTACTCAACAATACCTTCTGCAGCACAGCAATGCCATCAGACAACAGCATGTTACACGGATCAAACCCCTTCATTGGCTTGGCTGTCACTGATTTACTGCTAAGTAATCTTGCTGTAGCTGCAGAAAGAGCTGAAAAGCAAAGGTGATGAGAAATAAGGACTTGAAAAATGCAGATGCAGTCTGTACTTTTCATACTACATATTTTCAATTATATTTAATCTAATTCAAATGAATGTTTTTTATGTACAGTATTGCCCTTCACTTTTGTTTTTCTGTTATGTTTGAATGTATTATTTTCATAGCATAGAATCATCATGGTTGGAAAGGATCTCTAGGATCGTCAAGTCCAACCTTCATCATGACATCTCTCTAACAATGTGTAAGAAATTAAAAGTTACACCTGCCTATGGGTGTACAGGGCCACTTGAGACAGATCCTGTGCTTTTTCTGGTGTTTTGAATGGAATTTCCTAGAATTATGGTTTGTGCCCATTGCCTCTTGTCCTGAGCACCACTGAGAGGAGTCCAGCTCCATTGTCTTTACTCCCCTCCACCAGATGTGTATACACATTGACAGGATTGCCCATGTCTTGTGACGCTCCAATGTCTTTTTTTTTTGCATATCTTACCTGTAGGCCAAGAATTTAAAATTAGTCTAGCTGAAATTTCAACAGCCTAATCTAATCAAAACCTTCTTGTTAGTCCAGCTGCAGTGTTGCTAGGACATAGAGTTTAAGGAAATACAATTAAAATTAATCTACATAAACTTCTGAGTACCCATCTCTTCCTGTGATGCTCCCTTTTCTTCCACTCGACCCCCAAGCCTTGAAACTGGGGGCTTTGGGCAGAAAGTGGGCCATGGTTTACCAAACCAGCAGTGTCTCAGGCTGCCTGCCAGGAATTTTCTCTAAAGTACTCAGTCTCATGAAGACGACTGTTAAAGTGCTGCTCTGAATGAAGTGGATATATTTACATGTAAGGTACTATCACAAAAGATTTGGCTATAGCTTTTTTTTTAAACATAATTTAAATCACAAGATACTCATGGTAATCAGCTTTTAACAATTTCAGAGGGCTCTGTCTTTGATTTCTGCAATGAAACCAAGTTAACATAGTTTTTGTTTCAAGTTATGGATTTTTTTTTGTTCATTCTTTGTTTTAAAGAGACAATCATTGAGTATGACTATTAAAAGAGACAAATCTTGTGTGTATAGTTAGCATTTTTAAACTCTCTGTTGTACATCAACTCTTGTTACTTGTCTTTATTAACCTAGATCCTTTGTTTTCATTAATTACTTCACAGCTTTTTCATTTGTGTCTGCTTAGAATCTTACTTCCTCCTGATGTAAAGCATTTTTTTCAACATACACTATAGGAGAAATTTTTTTTTTCCTTTTTCATCTTGCTGAAAAAGCAGGAACATTTTTCTCTTGCTATATCTGGATGAAACTTATTTTTTCTTGTTTTCTGCTAGTTATAGTGATTAATTTGTGTTTAATTCCACAGATTTCTAAGCAATAGTTTGAATAGGAAGTATTTTAGGCAAATGAAGCAATTGTCTCAAGGATTCACTACACTTCCCTGACTCATATCTCTACATACCTCTGCAAAACTTTTTTTTTTAACAACATAGACTATTCTTACTCCACCTGTATGAAAATCATCATTTGTACAATTTCCACATCTGATATCAGAGAAATTTTCTGTGAACAACTCCTCTAGGTCTCAGACAATTCTGTTTATATAACAGTGACTAATCTGCAGTGAAAGGGTAGTAAAGATGTAGAGAATAAATGGGGGAATAACATCTGTGTAGGAATTGGTTGCCTGGGAGTAGAAAAGAGGTCACAGTTAGTAATGTAAGGCATATCTTATTTATTTAATGTCATATCAAATATGGACAAGCTCTATCAATAACTTTAAAATGCTTCTGTTACAATAGCATTAATCGAGTGTTTCCAGGTTGCAAATGGTTATTTTACAAGTGGAATGATGCAAGTTTTCCATATTTCTTCTTAAGGCAGAAAAATTACAGGGAGCAGAATAATTACATTGAACAAAAGGGGAGAATCTCTCTTGTTCTTCCTTTTCTTACAAATACAGAAATAAATCAGACAGAAAGTTTTGCTGAGGAAGTAGATTTCCAACCTGAATACATGCTACACTATGTACCACTTTTTAGTGGTGTATGGAAAAGATCATCTGAGAAGACATTGCTGTTAGACATTAATTGCTATATTTTAATTTTGGGTGAAAGTGCGTGACACCTTCAGCTTTAAAGGCTTATTAAAAATTATGAAATGTACCATATATTTTTGGCCTTCTTTCCCATTCTTAAAGGCTTCAGAGCAAGGAGATGGGTTCTATTCTGAATAAAAGAAATCTAAAGTGATGAAAGAAGGCAGAGCAACCTATCAGCAGGTTGCTGCTACCCCAGATATGGGACTGCTTCTGTATAGCTCAAGCAGCCTGTGTGGCTGTATTTTCTCTACCATAGTGATCAACTTAACAGACTCTACAGAAGGAAGGTCCAGATATCAAGGGAATGGTCAGAGTGAGATATTTGACTTTTGGGCTATTCAGGTGGTCCCCTCATTACAGGAAGGATGTTGAGATACTGGAACGGGTTCAGAGAAGGGCAACAAAGCTGGTGAAGGGCCTGGAGAGTTTCTCCTATGAGGAGAGGCTGAGGGAGCTGGAATTGTTTAGTCTGGAGAAGAGGAGGCTCAGGGGGGACCTTATTGCTCTCTACAGCTACCTGAAGGGAAGTTATAGGG
>JANHGL010006987.1:0-10795 GCA_024611195.1 Ceyx melanurus
ACTTTTTCTCAGTGAGGGTGCCAGAGCTCTGGAACAGGCTGCCCAGGGAGGTTGTGGAATCTCCATCTCTGGAGACAAGTTTAAGACCCGCCTGGATCTGTTCCTGGGTGACTTAGTCTAGGTGACCCTTCTCTGGCAGGGGGTTGGACTAGATGATCTTCTAGGTCCCTTCCAACCCCTAACATTCTGTGATTCTGTGCTTCAGTAATGTTCAAATCATCATGAATAGTATTTACTGCTACAGGGGGAAATGCATAGTCCTCCATTCTATGCAAAGTTCTGAATGCATCCACACTGATCTGATCAGCAACTGCAAAATCCACCCTTGGCATTTTGTTTCTCCAACAGCACCTACCGTTATGTGCTTGCAGGAAGCTCTAAGAAGTGCCCAAGGAGCAGATGTGGGACAGATAATTCTCCTAAGGATGCCCTGCAAATTCCCCATTTTTGGAGATTGACTTAAATCTTGAAGCAGGTGCATTTAAGATCCCTTCCAGAGTTATCTACATTAACCATTTTAACACTACTGTTTTTGAATTGTATTCTTTATCAGATATTAATGAACATTTGAGTATCAAGGGCTTTGAATGCAAGTCTTCTGGCCATACACATACCGTGCAAATTCATGAATATTGTCTTCTCATGTTTTAAAAACATCCCTAACTTGGTCTCCATGTTTCTAACTAGGCCAGTGGAATCTGTAAGCTACTCCTGTTTCTCTCTTGACCTCCTTATTTGTCCCCACTCCAAAGTGACTGAGTCTCTGAACCAGTCTCATCTTCTGTTAAACCTCTCCTGAGCCGTGGGGCATGGAGCAACTCAAGGACAGAAAAGGATTTCACATTCTCCAACTTCATCCCAGCTTCAAGAAGGCAGATCTGCTAGAATAACATGCTGTTTTGAGTCAAGGGCTCAACCACATTCCTCACAAGCTGCTTCACTGTTTCAGACGGTATCTGCATTCCTACTTGCCTTATGTCAACGAATGACTTTTCAGTGTACCTAGCTGAAGCCTCTTCCAGCCCAAAGAGGCCTCTTACTAACTTGCCCACCTCTGAGTGATTCCAAGGAATCTCCTGGCTTCCACTCCAACATTCATGTCCCCTTTGATGGGCAGCTACAAGCCATTGTCTGCTAATATCAAAAATGCTCCCTAGTAATAGTAACCTTCTTTTTCCTGATGGAAAAATTTGGATATGTAGTCAAAGATAAAAGCTCACTCACGTGCTCATTTGTCCTAATTGTCAGCGTCTGCTTGTGGATTTGGTGGCTGAAAGAATAGCAGCAAATCCATCTCTCTATTCCTAGAGATAAGTGCTAGAGTTGCTGATACTCAAAATATCTCTGAATGTAGTTATATAAAATGAATGAAATCATCATCTGCACTAGTCTAGAAGGACAACAAATGAAGGGGTTAGGATAACTCTAGTCCCACAGCAGTTAAAACTCTCCAGGGTCAGTTTTAGGGCTTGGAAACCCCATGGGTCCCCACACAGTGCTGGCAAGTTGTACCAAGGGGCTCCACACACTGCAGAGCACACTGGAATCTTTGCAAGCTGTCACACTGCAACTGTTTCACCTCTGGTCAAATAGGGCATTTCACCAAAGGGTTGCCTTAACAGGTGAGGACAGAGAAAAGGAGCCTAGGGCAAGGAAAAAATAACCAGTCCTCACCAGGGAAACAGAACAAACCGCATGAGACACAGCAGAGGATTACAGGTTTTTTATTTGTCAAACATTCCCCCCTAGTCTAGCACATTCTACAGTCTTGCTAGCACAGATGGTAACAAAGAGCCTGTAATGGTTCAGAAGTTACATTGCTACAGAGAGCAAACAAAAGCAGAGATTTATTACGTAAAAAATGTATTGTGAGCAATGGATGAAAGGGTGCAGAGGGAATGGGGTTGAAACTGTATCAGCCAGTGGTGGTGCCTGCCCTGGGTGCAGCAAACGTCTGTGCTAGCAATGCTAGAAACCCTTTCTGGGATTGCACCAGGTGAAGACTCCACTGTGCTGAAAGCATTTCACAGAATCAACCCCATTGCCTTAGGAAGCTTCCTTCAGAACTGACCCATCTTCTATGTAGCCAAATCTCTGAAGATACCTCAGGGAGCATCATGGAGTAGCACCACACTGAGTACCACAGCACCAGCTGCAAACATCCCTTTCTCCTATACCATAACACTGCCTTAGCCAGAGAACCATAAATGCAACACCATCATCTTCAGCTTCTGCTGCTTCTTCTCCCTGATTTACACCATAATGTGATTTTGAATCCTTAAGAGATTGCTTTGTTTACTATGGACACAACGGGGTGCAAAGAGAGACACACAGGCTACCCTTTCTTGAAGGGCAAGCAACTACAGTAATGGGTTACCATATGCTACTGAGCTTTCACAGGGACAGATATTTCAGGCTTCAGGAGAAAGCTCTTGCTTACTTTTCCCTGCATTAATTATAACATGCAACTGAGAGAAAGCCTAAACTGTTGATGATCATGTCCTGAAGTTGATTGATTTGTTATGGGGTTTTTAGATAATGGGTCTAAAGTTGCACGTTTTTTTGGTGACAGTCCAGGACACCACCCCTGAGGCACTCCTACCTGTGGCATCAGACACAGGTTTCTCATTCCTGGAGCAAGGCTAGCCAGCACTTGAGTGTGGCTATTTACAGCACTAAGTAAGTGCTAAGCACTAAGCAACTAAGTAAGAAAATTAACAAATTATGATCTACACAAAAGCTTTCTAGGCATTTACTTTGGAAAACTGATTAGTGCTACTTGCTTCTAGTATGAGCCTCATTTATGAATACACTTGGGTTCTGGAATGCTCCTACTGCTTTCAATCCTCTGACCAGAATGATTCAACCACTGTTTTTAAAGCAGCACAGGGTAGGTGATGACATGTTTTTGAACACAGCAACAAGGAAAATTTAGGGCTTCAAGAAGCTTTCAATATTTGAAACTCTCACAGGGAGTTGGGAGTACTGTAGAATATGCTTAAATTATAAAGAAGGCTCAAGCAATTTGCTAAACCTAGGTGAAAAAAAAGACTGGTCTGCTTCCTACTAGGGGCCATGCACCTAGCTGACAAAATCCTTCATGGCCCAGAGCTGCATGTTGGCTTCATACTGTAAAAGATGGCATTTGATTCTCTAGAGATGAATAAATTTGTTAGGTAACAAATGAGCTCAGCAAGGACAAAGAAAATGCACACAATGCAACATAAGACTTGATGCCAAGATTCCCCTGCCCACTACCCATGCCCTTTCCTTTCCCACCCAACTCACATCTGCTCTTGAAATCCCAGCCTAATCCTTCATTAGAGCAAAAACTAGCCCACAAGCATAGGGCCTGTGGTGCTAATGCTGAACAAAGATACACTGAGACAGTATCCTGAACCCAGCAGCTCTGAGTAGAAATGCTCTGGGCATACAAAAAATAGATGAGTACCAAGCAACCCCCTGCCAGGTACAGCCTTTTAGAAAGCAGCAGTTTAGGAACTTTAGGAAGTTTCTGTTGTCCTGTGAGGAAATACTCCAGGATAGAAAAGTTTGTGGAAAGTAAGCTATTTCAGAAGGGTCTGGGGAACTCCTGCATTCTCTGAATCCCTGCCCTCCATGCCCGTGATCCAAGTGGTCATGTAGCATGTACAAACAAGAAGCTAACTTGCCTGAGTCTGCAGAATTACATTCATGGTTTATTAGGCAATCTCAGAGCACTGTTAAGTCTTCCAAACACCATTCTCAGCACTAGAGCACTCTCAGGCTTCTTCAACCACTGCCAGCTCCTGTCCTGTTGAGGAGACAGAGCACCTGCGTGGAGTGCCACAAGACAAACGTCACTGTCAGCACACTGCTGCAGCAGGACTTGAATCAGAGGTATTCCTGTCTCCAGTGCTGTCCCCTGGACATACATTTCACCATGAGTCTGGCCTGGGAATATTAATAAAAAAAAATCCAACAAAAACCACCACCAAAAAAACCTCAAAAAAACAACCAAAAAAACCCCACTAACAAAAAGTGTTCGTGCTCTATTCCTTAGTAAAAGGACAGGGTCTCTTACGAACTCATACTGTGGGGCACCATCCATGATGAGCCTTGGTGTACCTGGGCTGCAGCTCCTTCAGCTGAACAGGATTAGGATATGTACTATGTTAGATCTCCCTGGAGTGTTACTCAGGTGCTCAGGGCCAGGCTCTCTGAAGCTAGAGACAAGGCCAGGTCCCCAGTGCTGTCACCTAGGGGACATCCTGAAGACAGCACTTCTTCCCCACAGACCAATCCAGACAGAAACAGTTCACCATGCATATGCAGGTCTGAAGCACTGGTTACTAACACTGTCTTTCTCACTACTTCAGGCTCTGTTTTAATAACAAATGAGATAGAGGTTCACATATAACATGACCACACATACCGGTGCTGTTTGTGGTCCTTTAATACATGGCTGTGAAGCACAGTCAGCTTGCTCTGCAGATTTTCCCTCAGAGCCTAAGCTGACAAGTGGCATATTATGCACCAAATAACACAAATCCCATTAGATCCATTACATGAAGCCCATAATGGCTCACTTCTATGCACGGCACATGACATCGGGTGTCTGTAGAAAGGGAATATCTGCTGATCTGTCTAATGAACTCACTGCAGTGAGAACGTGTATACATGACTCAAGTCTGCAAGACCTGGGATCCTACCTTAGTATCCACCTGCTTTGTTGCATGTCTGGTCACACCTCATTGTAGACTGTGTGTAAATTTGAAACATATCACTATTTGGTCTGCCAGAAAGGCGGCCTTCAAAGCAAAGGGCATCAAACTATTCAAGGACTCTGACAGCACAGCATGATAAAGGTAAGACTGATGAAGACTCCTTGTTGCAGGTAACCAGAAAAACCACTTCTATTCAAATCTCCACTCAAATGAAAATGAAATTAAACCCATGAAAACAGAGCAAAAAGGTGGTAAAAACAGCATGACTCATTGCACTGCATGATACAAACCTTCTGAACAGAAGTAACTGCCACCTTCAGAAAGGATTGAAGAGGCTTTCTGCCAGGCCAAGCCTATGAGAACACCATGAATGCACAGATCCACAGATTCTGCCACTGAAAACACCAAAAAGGTGACAGGTACATGCTACCTAATGCTCTGAACTGACCTCTTGACTCCTAGCTTCTGTCCTGCAAGAACGAAGAGATATCAGGATCCCAGGCACATCCCCAGTGGTGTGCCTACAAGTTTCCAGCAGTAGCAGAAACATCAGTAAGAGAACAAAAACCTTTGTAAATCATTTTTGAACTACCAAATACAATTGGTTGTGCCTCCATAAGGGATACTCAGAGTGTCCACAGAACTAGTATGATTCAGTCCACATCACCTTTTTAGCAGACTAGGAAATCAGCTGCAGTCCAGCTACTTAAAGGATTAGCTGAGAATGAGCGAGCTGTTAACAATTAGTATTCCTAAAATCATGCTCTTGGCTTGGCAGAAGCACCTGGTTGAGGAAAGAGACCAAGTAGCTGTGGCTGAATGTCATGCCACACAGACACCTGCTCCAAGAAGAGCAGCCATTCCCCAGCTACTCTGTGGTGCCCTTCCCATTTTCCCAATTACAGTTTCAGCTTCTTGGCCCAAAATGCCTGTCCCCTCCCATATTGTAGTGTTATCTGGTATCAAGGGGACAGATGTGACAAATGTGGTGGCTTTATTTTTTTTTTAATCCAATAATCTCATTTTCAATTAAAATATATAATATATATTTTAAAAGGTTTAGAAAAGCTTCTACATAATTTGCAGCTACTTTTACATATAGATTACAATAATGTACAACTGTTTCCCGAGGTGGTTTGAAACCACAGGGACCTGCAAATTCTTTCCCCTCAATCATATACATTATCAAACATCAAATTTGTTTGTTCCTAATACAGCTCTGAAAAAGAAGTCTGTCACTGGTACCTTCTCAGAGGGAGAGATGCCTAATATGCCTAATGGGGACAAACTTAACACTGGCTTCATATTCACTGTAGAAAGTTCCCAGATTAGTAAAAAAATATTTCATCTATAGAAAAAGCCCTTCTGAAAAGCAACCAGGGCTCTGTTAAGGCCACACTCAGGCTTTCTGTTTTTCTGCTGTAGTAAGACTGATCAGAAACAAAACCAAAATGTTTTTATGTCCCAGAAACAGCTATTAGCACCTGTGCTTATTTTACAGCAGCCTGGTATATCAGGAAAATGCTGAGAACAGCATAGGGACTTCTCAAAACATGCTTCTGATTCAATGGAGTTCAGATGGCACAGTGAAAAACACAATATCCTCCTATTCCACTCAGGTGGGCAAGATGAAGCCTTTACACCACAATTACCACCCTTCCATACAGAATAACAATAGGTGCTCTGGAAATGGGTACAGTGAAATCAACCCCTGAAACAGTGCACCCTTTTCCCACAGGGCTTCCATCCCCAACTCTTCTGTGAGTCTGTGGGATACCAAGTACACATCTGGTGGCTTAAAGAAAATGTTCAAATACTTTTTGCAGAGGGCAAGACAAGTGAGAGCAGAGCCAGCCCTCTGCCAATCTGAGGCACTGGGAGACTTTCTGCCATAGTGCAGAGACAACAGCCACTGAGAGATTTCTCTGCAAACCAAACTCTTCACATGGGAAAATGCTATTTCCTGGCAGTCTTCTGGTCGAGGTTCTTACCAGGGCTACTCTTTGGACGTGTGCAGCCTATGCTTTTTCCTGATGGTCCAATGCAGGGTCACATTTGTATGAAGAGCCATGGCACATTACAGGATTATTATTTTTAAACTCTTCCTGTTGCAGCCAGATGCAGGTTGCCCCTTCTTCCCAGGTAGGCAGCCCCTTCTGCTTCTACCAAATGTGGTGTGCAGGGAAACCAAATCCAAGATGCTCCATTCTTTTCTCTGCCAGAGGTGGGAAGTCAGAACCCAATGTTCAAATCCTTAAGGACACTAGGAAGAAGAAAAACAAGAGTACATGGTTAGAGCTCAGTTTCAGTGGAATCCTGGATGCATAGATAAGGAATTAATTACTATAAATTAGCCTCTGCTGCTCAAAGGATGCCAACTTCCAGCAAGGAACAGATACAGATCACAACAGATCTTGATTATCAGAGAGTCAAGTTGAGGATGCAATTGCTCAGCACTAAGCTTCAGAGTACAATTGAGACAGAAAGACAAAACAAAAGCACTAAAGTAATCCTTCTGTAAACTGGTAACACTAACAAAGCTCTGCAAGATAAGGAAGTTTAAAGGACTTGGCTAATACCAGAGGCATTGCAGAAAACCAGCAAGGAAGAGGTAAATTATTCTTCACGAGCAACAGGTATCAATTGGTAGGGAAAAGGCTAAAGGATTTTTAGAGATCACACACTGTAACTTTATGGTCACCCACAAAAAAAATCTGTATCTACCTACCAATAATTAAACACTGCTAGATACCTAATTTCCCCACAATTCTAAAGGTCCCTTCTCAGGTCTTCTGTCACACTTCAAGGAAACTGCCATATCTCATTCAAACAAGCCTTGGAATAGATCTAAGACTTAAGACACTGATGTAACACTTGCAGCATAGTTGTATGATCTGCTTTGGAAAGCAGAACAGTGGGATGAATGTATGGCATCTCATCAGCTGCATTCAGTAACAGTGAGCATGAAACTTGTGGAAAGGGAAAGAAGCTACAAGAAGGAATCAGCCTTGAATAAGACAGTAACTAAAAACAGAAGCCAGAGCAACAGGATACTTTGGGAAACTGCAAGTTGATTATTTATTAATGTTTTGGTAGACAAATACACAGTATTTGGACCAAAAGGAGTTAGGGTACAGCAAGAATATAATGAGTCCAGATCAGTCTGGGCTTGGGATAAAGAGTTCTCCAGGTTATGAAGCTATAGGGAATCTAACAACTAAAGATCATTAACTCAAGTCCACCAGAGGAGTGGATGTAGCACTGTACAAAAGAAGCAATTCTATTCCTCCTGCTGGCTTACATAAATACATAGCAGCAAGCAGAAGAGCAAGCTCAAAGTCAGATGGCCACCCACACTTCCTTTGATCAGGATGGAGGACACCTGCATTAAGTGCTGTAGGTAAGCATGGTTGCCTGAGACTGTGGTGCTGGGGGACATGGTTTAGGGACCCTGGCAGTGTAGGGTTAATGGCTGGACTTGATGATCTTGAAGGTCTCTTCCAGACAAATCATTCTGTGATTCTATGAACACCTGCATTCCACAGTCTAATTCCAGCTGTGACTATCTTTCCACGACCTTGCTCACAAAGGTTCCTGTCACTCTCTATGGCTTGCACAACCAGTGCCTTAACCAATGAACTGCAGGTTTACAACAGAGGCACAGCTACCAGACAATAGCAGCAGAGATGGTAGAATTTGTATTTCTCCCAGTCAAGGAAAGTATTCACACGCTGACTTTCTTCTTTGTGGCTAATAGCTAGGTTTGTGTATGTTGCATTGCTGCTGGGAACAAGCAAAGTTTCAATATTTAATCTCTAATCTCCAACTAAAGAGACACAGGGTTCCAAGACTCCTGGTGAAGTTGTGGTCAAGCTCTTTAGCATTCAACTTGAAGAAGGGAATAAAATCATGTCATCTTAGAGCACCATGGGTAATATCAAACAGCTCTTGTATTTTCCCAAGTGTCGCAGAGAGACTAAGTACTTCTAAAGATCTTCTCTTCCCTACAAAAGTGAAATATTTCCCCAGCTCCAGTTTAATTTAGGATGTTCAAATCATAGTGTGAGATCACTGGCATTTACTGATGAACAGTTTTTTCTTGGCCTGACACGTAACTGACCCAGAAAGCTACAAGTTAAGCCCACATTAACTACTCAGAAGGACAGCTTTAGGTTAGTGATCACTTAGCTTTTGGCAATTTGAGTTTAACATGGAAAAAATACATTCATAAAAAGGGTATGAAAGGAAAAAATCCTGGCACACTAGAACAATATCTAGTGGCAGTCATGCTTTCCCTGAACGGTGATTTCCAAACAGAGACCCTAACAACTCCCTGCACTATCAGATTCAGCAAAGACACAATCCTGACCTCCTAAGAGACTCCGATGTCCACAGCCCACTTGGTTTTGGAACTTGAAAATGTGAGAACATACTCTGCCTTCTTTTTCCAGGGTCCTTCCTGGCATCCATAAACACTCCTGTTTCTCTCCACATGTCCTGTTCTTCTTCAAAACCTGACCCACTTCTCTTTCTTCACAGCATTTTATGCAATATTTGCTCACCTTCATTCCAGCACTCATCCCACTCCATGTATTCCAGAATACAGACAAAACTGAAAAGCTTTGCAAAGGTCAGGAAAAGCAAACAATCTCAGAACAGAATAAAAGGCTTGAAACAAAGCATGCCTAACAGGGCATAACTTCTCCAAGTTTATTATTGCTGTTAAGAATTGTCCAGAGAGGTGTGCAGAAGCTACACTTTCCATTGAAACCTTTGTTATAGATCTCATTCCTTTTTAGTTATGATGCATCCAGCATATTTCCTAGAAAGTATTACTTCAACTTTTCTCATAGAACAAAGCAAATCTAGGTTTTTAACGTGGCATGAAAAAAAAAATAAAGAAACAAAAGCTCAGAACAATGTCCAGTGGAAACACCGCTCAAAAGGCAACAGCCTCTGTCACTAACTTGCAAATAGTCCCAATATGGATTAATGATGTCAATGTTTTGCCAACCAAATCTGTCTTTGAAATAAAAACTGAGTTTCCACATTCAGCCTGAAGTCAGGATATTCAATGTAAGACAGTGTAAGACAACTCAGTAATTCAGCAAGAGCACAGTTAACAAATGCACAGTAATATAAAAAGCCACATAACAGATCAGAAAAGTTTGACTGATGCTCCCTTTCTCTCTCTCCAGTAAAGATACCTGGTTAAGTACAAGCAGAACAACATCACTATCAAATGGAATCCTAAACACTGTGCTGGGACTTGGATTAAGAGGGAGTTGTGTTTAAAAAGTCAATACATAGTGGCATATCAATATGTTCACAGTGTACCACCTGCTCAAAAGACAACATTTCACTTTGTATAGACTCAACACTTGTCTAGAAGGGCTTTACTGGGGCAGAGCAGAAAAAATATTTAACTTAATATCTGGTCTCCAGCATGAACAGCAGCAGAGATCACCAGAAAGTTTAGACTGAAATGTATCTCCCAAGGTCACCTAGCCCAAACTACCTCCAGGTTACTCAGGTGCCTAGGAAAGAATATCAAAGTCAAGTACATAATAATTCATTCAGTCTCCATAATGAAGCGCAAGAGCTTCCCACAACTGAAGCAGCAATTTTCCCTTACTTCTGTGTGCTTAGCTGGACAGTATTAAAGGTTGAATTTACAACATTAATAAATACCATATCTGCCTCCTAAACCAAAAATATTATTGGCAAGGCTTCCATTTTCCATCTAACATCCAACCTATGTCTCAGTCTACAACTATCTATAACTGTTACCTGAGCTCCAAATGCAAAGTACGCTTCAGCTCCATTTCTCTAATTCTTCAGCCACTTTGGTGGTTAAAGAGCTTCAAATTAGGGTGTCACACCCTCAGACAGTCATTTTTAACTCTTGTTCTACACATTGACAAACTGACTCTAGACATTTTTGTGCACATGTGGAAGATCACTGAAGAGGCAGCTTTGCTGTGCCTGGGATAGCACTAATACAGCCTTCCTCTGTGGAGAGTTTTCTCACAGAAAAAGGTCATGATTTACTGTCAGTGAACAACCCATGTTGATAAGACCTAATGAGC
>JANHGL010006988.1:0-15929 GCA_024611195.1 Ceyx melanurus
GGCCCCTCCTGTCCTCTGCTTGCCCCCCTCCCCCAGCAACCCTCCCCCGACAGCTCCCCTCGGCAGCCCCCCAGGCAGCCCCCACCTTCTTCCCTCTCCCCCTTAGTAGCCCGGGCGATCCGCACACCGCAGCTACCGGCCCGATGGGGTCTGGCTCTGTCGTTCCCCAAAAGCAGCGCGGAGGAACCACGGAGCCATTGCTCAGCAGTGAGAGGCAGAGTGAACGGGTGCAATGGGGTACTCCCTCGTACGGTGGGTACTCTGGTTAAAAACCAAACCAAAACAAGACGACACTTTTTCCGAGTTTAATAACGGCACTGAACCTTCTCGTACGTGGAATAAAGCTGTTTGAAATATATGAGCAAACTGGGCGTCGGAATTACTCTCCCATTGAGGGTAACAGGCGGCGGGCGGGGAGAACCATTCATGTCGTGCTCCGCTAAGCATAAGGCTGAGAGCGGCTCTGGCGGCCGCGGGCGACCCCGGTAACGCGATCTCTCCTAAAACACTTACTGGGATATTGCAACTTGGGGGGGTACCCGAAACCTCGGAGTGGGAGGGGCGGTGGGAATCCGCAGTGAGAGCGCGGGGCTTCTCCTGGGTAGGCGCGGTCTCCGCGGGCGCTGCCGGCTGCTGGCAGCGGTTCTCCGCGGGTCAGGAGGGGCTCCTGCTGCCGCTCCCGCCGCCGGGACATGCACTGCAACCTGCACTCAACCGTCGGGCTGTCACAGTGTCATACATTTAATGCCAGTCTTCGATGATAAGTAATTAAAGCCGTCATTATGATCAGTTAAAAACCTCTACGACCAACGGTGGCTCCGCCGGCCACATTACGTAAATGCGGCGGGTGTGAGAAGGACACCGGCGGTCGTTGCCAGGCGAAAGCAGCACTGACTGCTCGTACTCCAAAGCGTTTCGCTGACCGTGCTTTCCCCTCCAGGACTGGAGAACCCCCTCGAGCCCGCAGGCAGCAGCCCACCCACCGCCTCCTTCGGCGCAGCCGCGGAGAAGCAGGCGGAGGCAGCGTCCCCCGCCCCGGCCAACTCCGCATCCCCCGCTCGCCTGGGCTATAAAGGTGGTGATGTGGCGGGGAAACCCCGAGCTCCCATTGCACCCAGTGTTTTCTTGCACCACTGCGGGCAGCGGCGCACGAAGCACAGCGGCTGAGCCTGCCGCTGGTGCATAAAAGCCTATTTTTCTGTAGTGGAGCGCTGTTTTATTTGTTCGCTTACTGATGTAGCAAACGTTCAGTATTCCGGCAGCATGTTTTCCGCCCCCCCCGCCCCGATAAAAGGCAGACCTGGGGTGATGTATCGGCATTACAAAGCAGTCCCTTCAAGTGCTGCCCCGAGGGGAGGCAAAGCCCATCACTGGAAATGGAGAGCAGCCCCCCGCACTAGAGGGAAGGTCGCAGTAGGTTCCCCCCCTCACCGTGGCGCCTCAGCACGGGTAGAGGGTGGTGGTGAGAGAAGCCCGTGACCCTTGCAGGTGATCCTGCAGTGAGAGAAAAACGACCATATGTGTCCTTGTAGGTGCGTTACAGACAGATTATCAAACCGTGCAGAGAATATTAAAATTAGGGGAAACCAGTATCCGGGGGGCATCAGCTCAAGGGTAGGCACACGTGTACCAGGCAGAACTGCCTCGTCCTCAGTAGACCTCATCGGGTGTTTTCACTGAGCAAGGAGGGGCTGCCCTGAGAGAGTTGTGAAGTTTTACAAGGTCAGATATTTTTAACTAGAAGGTGGAATAGCAATGAGGATCAGCCCAGGATTTTGCTTCAAAGAAAGGGAATTTGGTCCACAGGGGGACTGCTGTCATTTGTCTCATTCAGCCAAATGTTTGCAATACAGATCCACAGGGGAATGGAGATGTCACTCAGTCCCACTTGAGTCTTGTGACAAAAGTGTACACTGAGCACAAAGGCTGCTTGTGGTGGTGAGAGCAATGCTTAGGGAACGGTATGCTTCCTGAAAAAGGAACTGGAGAGGTCCTGTCAGAACACCCTCTGACAGCTGAGATCCAAGCAGCAACAAGGGGCACACTTGGTTCTATTGCTCCCTGTGCAGACTTTGCTTTCTGGAGTGTAGGAACTGAATGTTGGTACATGGGTCAGGCTCCAGTCAGGGTTACTTTCCCATTTCTCCTGGGCTGTCCTTCTCTTGCCTTGAGAGAGATATCTTATCCTAGAAAACATGCTGGTTTTATTGTTTTAAAGGTGTTTACTCACACTATGGAGAGTTAGAAACTTTAAGATGTCACCCAAATAAGCAGGTTGTGAAAACTGTAGAGGAGCAGCTTTGACTTCATACCCATCAGCATTCAGAGTCAGTCAGACTGTCTTAGAGGCAGTTTGTCTGGTACTGTCTGTTACATCCTCGGGGGCTGGTGTCTCTTTCCTCATATTTTTTATACTTTCTTTCTACATACATGTTTTTAAAGAGGAAGTGAAGGTAAATTGTGCTTTACATGGAAGCAGTATGGAAATGACCAAGGCATGAAAACAAGCAAATCACTACAGCCAGTCACCCCCTGTTACAATTGTTAAATCAGGATTAACTTCACTGTAATCAGCAAAGTTAGAAAAGATCTCAATAAGCTCTTGGCAAAATTACTTTGTTACATGTAAAAGTACAGAACTTGTCTGATCTGTCTTAGAAAAGCCCTGATTTGACTTTACTTGACTGATGTGGGTGTGTCTGCTGCCAGTCCTGGCTGGCCTTCTTTCCTGGCTGACCTTGGACCTAGTCTTGATTATGGTTCTGTCTCCCATGGGCTCCTACTGTGGGGTCTGAGTGCTGGGCCTTACTCATCTCTTTGCCTTGTCTAGGGCTGCTGATTGAGCCTCTTGGCAGCATCTGACTCTTCCTGCTGCTCTCATATCCTGGGGGACTGTTCCGTGGTTTCCCTTGATTCCTGTCTTGCCTTCCCTTGTGAAGAAGTTCTTACTGCTACCCAGAAAGGTACCAAATGAGTTAGGGGAGGTAATGGATCTGAAAAGATAGGTGGAAGTGGAGAAAGAATGAGAAAATATGATTCAGCTGGTTCTCTGAGTAAGAGACTGGCAGGACCATAGTCTGGCAGGACAAGACTATGTGATCGTCAGTAAAAGGACCAAGTACTGAGATTGGTATAGGTGCCTGGCAGAGAATAGAGTGGGAGGTCAAAAGGTGTAACAATTGTCTGCATCTGGAGAAGTCTTCATCATAGTACTGCATGTTTTTCATCTGTTGGAAGAGGTAGGGAGGCTGATGACATGGATAGCATATCTGGGCAGAGGCTGACTTGGACATGAATCCTGGAGGAAGCCCTTGGGGGGTTGTACTGGGACAAAAAAAGTAGATATGCTGTGGTGCCTGTGGCAGTGAAATAGCAGCTCCTGATAATCCCTTATGTTCCAGTGTCTTCCTCTTCTGCAGAGAAGATGGGGGACCCACACTGGAGTGGGTTCCTGAAAGACTGCACCCATGGAAGGGACCCATGATATTTTAAGTGCTGAAATTTCATCATGGTTTATTTTGTAGTCAGCAGCTCTCTTTCCCTGCTGTACCTGTGTGACAAGTCTTTCATTTCAATGTGTTTTTCTCACTTAAAAAATCTGTGGCATCTTCTACCTACATGTTGTAAGTCCTAAAATAACTGTGTAAATTTAATCCTGTCTATGAGTACTGTTTTAGACCAGATGATGTAAGAGATTGATGGGAAATGTGCCAGTTCTTTAGCTTCATTCAGCACTGCCTTAGTACACATATTTTGCTTTCAGAGAAAGCTGTTATAAGAGATCTGGTGCAGCACAGGCTGCTTCTGACTCCAGGGTTTCTAAGGTGAGATGGTATTCACCACATGGCTAGGACAGGGAGAAGTGCTCTGTAGAGATGAAACTAGTCCTAGGACTCTTCTCTGCATTAATTATCTCTTCTCCTGCCACATGAAATGGCCTGAAAAGGAGACAATGGTAGCTTCCCACTTTAGAATAGAATATTATCTCCTTGTTGAAGCGTTCTGCAGGATGATTAGAAAATTATCTTTGAAACTTTGCAAGCAGAAAAGAGAATGAAACTTGCCTCAGCTGTGTTTTAGGGCAGGAATGTGCAATGTTGCTTATTGTAGCTGACTTTTAAGCATGCTGCTTCTTAATTCTAATTTTTAAAATTAATTGGGAGTTAACTTTGAACTTGAAAGGATGGGGGTGGGTAAGGTTTGGGGCTATAAATCCTGATAGGAAAGTGATACTTTCTGAAGTCTGACACCAAGGTTACTGAGATAAGTTGAGTTAATATTCAGCTTTGTCATCAGTGGCTCAAATTCTGTACTAAATTAGTGCTTCTAGTGGTGAATCACATTTAGGGGCCTAACTTGTATATAAGTGTAGATTGAGGTTGCTTACCTCAAACTGTACCTTGGTACATGACCTTGCCCTGTCCATTTCTTTGTCCTGTGATTCTTCAGGATATTGGTCCTTAACTAAAGTGCTTTTGAGACCTGATTGATGTAGAATGTCCCAAAGTATCAGCAGTCCAGCCAGTAACAAGCAAAGCTGCTAGACAAGCAACTCTCCATTACTGCATACTTGTGCATTGAGGGGACAGGTTGTTCTATTACTTGTGACTGCCTTCTGCTTCCTCCAAGTCTGTGTTTAAAATGTTAAGAATAGGGATTTCCATGGCACTAGCTTTTTATAGTGTCATGGCAACGTGTCACTCTGCTGCCTTGCATTCTAGGCACAGTTCCAGTCGCTGCCTGTTACATACCGTTTAACTTCCCTTCACTGTAGAAGTGAAATACTTTTGCAATTAAATTAAAGTTCTGCCAAAAGCCAGAACATACCTGCACATTCAGGTTGTCAACTGGTGGTTTTTTCTCTCAAGGCTGGCTGTTTATCTAGGCTGTTGTAGTGCTTTGCTATTTAGCAAACTGCTTTCAGTCCACCCATTTCTATAGTGTTTGCATTGTGCTGACCAAATGCAAGCTGTCTAAATACTTAAATTTGTATGTCATTGAAGGAAATAGCATATTCCTTTAAAAGAGCATACAAAATGGTTTAAAATAGAAAGAAAAGTATCTTTCTGGTTGTATATTTTCTATAGTAATCTTTGAATATTCTGCTGCCCTGTAGTTTGTGTTTTTATTTTGCTTTGTTTTTTTCTTCTTCTAGGCAGCAGTTGTAACACCTTTCAGTATTCCCTTTTATTAACTTCTATGACTGTTTTCTCCATATGAGTGAATATTTTCTTTGGCTTTTCTTTTGTTTAAATAAGAGGAAGAGAGGGGACATGTTTTGAATTGAAATCACTGAACTGGAAAGGGGTTACAAAAAGAACTGGCTGCAGTAAATCTTCATGTATTAAAATCCAGCCAGTACAGTTATTACCAAGTGCAGAAAAGCAGAAAAATACATGCAAGCTTAAAGAATGCATAGAGAACTTAACATGAAAATGGCTGAAATGAATGGGAAGATTTGAGACTTGGTAGTCTTTGGCCTGAAGCTAGATGCAACTGAGCCAGGGGTGGGCTAGCATAGTGCGGAGTGTGAGGGAATGGAGAGGTTAAAATGACTATAATGGAAAAAATCCTCAACAATTGTTGAGTGCAATCAACAATTCTAGTTTTCTTGTATTCTAGTTTTAGGCTGTTAATACTCCACCGAAATCAGTGGAATAAGACTTGACTGAAAAAGTGGTAAGACAATTCCATGATGTAGTGCTGTGGAGCACTTAGCAATGGGTCCTTTAAGGAATGAGGAAACATGCAATTAATGGAAAAACACCAAGGCTTACTCTGATTTGAAATCATCAAAGGCTGTAGCAACTATTAAGCGTTTTTATAATATAGAACCTCACAAAAAAAGAATCAATAACAGTTGCTTTTAAACTTTATTCAGCAAATACAAGCTGAGCCATTTTCTTCATTTAGAGTAATATCAGCAAAGCAAGGAAGAGATCTTTAAAGTCTCTGCTGTCTGCAGTGTTTCCAAAAACCTTTTCAGTCTTGAGTCTAGAAATAACAACTTCTTGGTTTGAGATTTTTGTTTCCTTTGTGTTTTTTGCTTTGATAGTTTTTTTTTTCTCTTTGCCCCAGCAAAGGTTTTTCAATCTTCTCAGGGACCTCACAGTCAACAAATGTGATGTTTTCTTCAAATGATTAAACAAGTAACACATCAGAGGTCCTTTAGATAGAATTCAACACATTTAGTATTGTTCAGTAATCAAAAAAACACTTTCCTTTTTCAAGTGAACACAGTGGTCTTCAAAGAGACAAGGTGCAGCTCTGAGAAATGTTCCCTATATTAGGAAAAGATTTAACACACCCAAGGGATAGAAATGCTGTCTTGATGACTATTGTACCTGTATACTTCAGAGACAGCAGTGCACAAGAGGGCAATTCTGCCTTCACATCAAGAGCTTGACATCTTTTCTGAAACCTCCAATCAGGATAACCAGCATGATGATGGCTATATTGAGATAGTTAATATTATTCTGGACCTGTAAGAAGAGTCTGTCTGTTTTCCTGTGTGAGTTCAGAAAAAAGCTGGAGTAGTGATGGGAGGCCATAAGAACTTACTGAAAGTCAGTGGTCAGCACTACATCACTCTGTCACACTTGGTCCAGCCTGTTCCAGGTAATATGAGCTGCATCTCCTGATTTCACATGCATGCTCTTCAGGGTTGATTGTATTCATTGAATCTTCTGGTTTATGCAAGCTATGTGCGTGGGTGTGTGCTTATCTACCAGGTAACATCTTGCAGCTTTATTTAGTGTTTACGTTATCTCCCTCCACACATCCCTATCCTCTTGTTGAGAAATCCATTTTGTTTGTCCAACTTTGCCTCAGTCCTCATGCTTAGCCACAGAAGTTCTCTTAAGTTTTGAGTCATTCTCACCCCATACAGTTTATCATTTCACTTCCATCCTTAAATCCTCAGCCTTGGATAATAAGACAGATGTATTTATTAACTTGTGATCTGTACTTCTTTGGAGGGTGCTGTTTCATGGTAATTAGTCCCCTCTTCCAACAAACAACCTCTAATGTCTGTACAGAAAAGATGAAGAAAAATGAGAAGACAGAAATGAGTAAATGAGTAAAACAGAAATAAATAAGTCTGGTGATTAATCAGTCAAACACCAGTCACAGTACACATAGTCACTAAGGGGATATCACTTAAATGTTTTGGCTTAGAAACTGGGTATGATTAATCCATAATTAATCCTCGAAAAAATATTTCTCACTTTGCTGAACTTGTTTTGCATTATAAGACAAAAAGAAAAAAGTGACAATATGCAAATCAAAACTTCCTTTAAAAACAACATGCATGGCAATGAAAGTGTCAAAATTAAGCTGACAATCTTTGCCCCTTGAAAACTGTGATACTTTAAAGTGTATTTATTCTCACAGGTTTTATAAAAAAAAAAAGTACCCAGTGTCTAATAATGAAAATGCTGTTCACATGAGTATAATTACTTATATGCACATGACTTCCAGGCTAAGTTCTTATAAATGGGTTTTATTTAATATAGAAATTAATAATATTTTTAACTCATCTCGTGATACAATGCTTAGTAATTTGTATGACTGTATAGTTTTGTATAATGTGATGAGGTGGAATGATTCATTTTACAGCTATAAAATTGTTTCAGAGTTCTTTAAAATGTACATTAACAGTTCCTTTACTTTTTCTGGGAAACCTCAAGTCAAAGTTATAAAAAACCTTAAGGAATTCCTTCGTTTGAGAGGATACACATAAACTTTTCATGGATATTTTCTTAATACATTTTGGCTTTCAAAGTGTATATTAAATCTTTCTTTTTTGCTTCAGCAAAATAGGAAGTTTTATAAATTATAGCTACACCCCACTCTGTTGCATACTATTATCACACAAAAGAAACATTTACATTAAAATCTCATATAAACATTGGTCAATTTATTTGAAACCTACTTCTTTTTTTGTTTGTTTATCGAGTGTTTAGGATATGTGAATAATGTTTGGGCACTGAACCTAAGTTCTCAAGTTTGCATTATTGTACTGCACTCTTGTTACAGAACTCATTAGAATCTGCTTAATGAATGTTTCATTCATTAAGAATGGCAAAAAAGGAATTTCTAGGAATAATTAAACCTAAATTGATCAATTAATGCCTATGTTTTGTTCAAAACTTTATATTCTTCCTCAAACCCAATATTCCTTCATGATTCAGCATTTGATTGACTAGTTTGATTTTGTAGCAAGCCCATTTCTTTTGTCAACGTTTCTGCTTTTTTAAAACTAAGCTTTGCTGATTTTTGATTATTCAGGATGCTATTATATGTAATTGTTTTCAGTTTTTACCAATAACAAATTAGTATTAAAATATTTTCAATTAAAATAACAGTTTTTTGGGAGCTCTAAGAAAGAATGACAACAGGCAAAATGCAATATGACTAATTCACATCTGGCATGTACATTATGAAGTATCACAGTAGATTCTGGCTATGCACTGTCACCAAGGAAAATAAACAGCCTTTTTATGGGACAGATTGAGAAATAAACTTAAGGCACAGACACACGTAGAAACATGTAAGGATAAGATGAAAATTCATGCTACAGTTAGAACTATTTTAAAGTAATAACAGAAGCAAAAGGACAGGATAATAAAGAACATTTTACTCACGTGGATGATCCAAATGTGAGAGAGATGAATTGGATGGAAATTTTTTTTTAGAAATAGAGGCCCACTTGACAGATATGCAAGAATTCACTTGTCATTCTCTTGCCTGTGAAGTCACAGATTCACTCTCAAGAAAAAAAAATACAGTAATAAATAAGAGAAAACAACTCCATCAAAGCTGTGATTTTTTTTCCCCCAGCAACTAATCTGTGCATGAAACATTTAATTTTTGACCAGAAAAAATTCTTTTGTTACTTTTCTTTTTGTCATGGAGAACAGGCTTAGCAGATATGCTAAGAAATTAAATGATATATTCCATTATCCTGTGATGGAGTCAACCAAATTGATTCCTGACTTGTCTTCTAATTTCTTTTTCCATCCAGGGATAGATGCCTCATAGTGTGCACAGGACACTGATTACAATATTCAATTATCCTTATAGCTGTGAAGATTTTTTTTCAGATTTTCTTTCCTTTTCTTCCTATTTAAATGCAGACACTAGAGATAGTATTGAAAAATCAAGCTATTACATCAGCAGCAATAGAACTTATTTTTCCACAGATTTGTTTTATTTTCCTGTAAGCTATTCCCATCTTCCTTCTGTGCCCCATGACACCTCAAGCAGGTAAAAATCACTGAAAGTGTGGCTAAATGGAAACAACACATACAGCTGTAGGAAAAATCAAGCATATTACAGTGACTTGTGTACCTTTACCTCTGCTGATATCATTTTAGCTTCTGCCTTGCTTAAAACTCATAGGAAGTGCCATTGTAGTTGGAATTGGTAAATTAGGTAAGGGATGTAATGTCCAAGTTGTAATGCATAATTGCATAAACCTTATTTCATACAGAAATAAAGCTAGAAATTACCTGTAAGATCATATTTTTAATTACAGCATCATATTGGGATACAAAAAAATCCCTTAACTCAGGTCTTGTTTTAGCCTAACACATTGTCTATTGCCTAGGACAAGTAATTTAGTCTCTGCATACTTTCGTTCTCCAGCTGTAAAATGGAGATAATTATACAGTCTCTCTCACATTTTTAAAGCTTATCTATTTTAACTGTCAACTTTAAGGGATAGGCACAATTATTAGATGTTTTTGTTAAACTGCAATTTAATCTGACACGATCCTCTAGGCAATACTTAAATATAACCAACTACTAATGTGTACTTGACTATGATACAAACAAGGTCAAATCAGGACATTTAGATGATTTTTTTTTTTGCCATTCCCTAATTTTATTAAAAAAACCCAACTCCAAACAACAACAAACCGGCAGTCAGTACAACACCTACCCTCCATAAAAAAAATCCAAAAAGAAACAAAGAAAACCCAACCTGAACCTTTGATTCAGTAAAATTTTGCTCAGTGATGACTAATAACAGCTTCAGAATTTTACTACACTTTGTGAAAAGCAAGATAACTTCACTATTTAACTATATCCCATTGAGGCACTTTTTTCCCTTGCAAAATCTTAAGTTCACCTAACTCCTTGTGGATAAAGGCTGTGCTTTCTCTGAGGACATGAAGTAGAAATCTAGACAAAAAAAAAACCCAGCCCAAATGAAAAACAAAAATAAGCCCCTAAACAAACCAAAATAAAAACAAGCTACTTGTTTAGATGGTTTTATCTTACAAGAACAGTCATAGGTGATCACAGCTGGCACTAATGGAAACTCGATTGCCTTGTGTTTTCCTCTCCCATCGCTGGTCTCAGGCATCTTTGCATAATTTATTAACTTTTTTTCCCTTTTTTTTTTTTATACTACACTTAAATACTGTGCACCTGTGTAGCAGTAAAAGGTTATGAACTATTTTAAGTTTGGATTACTGATGAAGACTGAGCAAAAGCAAACTAAGAGGAAAAAAGATGCATATGGAAGTTATTAATGACTGACTTTAAAACATTGTGCTGAGAATAGCTAATCAGCAAATGAAGGGGTCTGCAGACTTTGTGCAATTAGCATTGCCTGCAGCAGCACAGTACTGAGATGGACTACAGCTGTGTTGGTAGCCAAAACATAAGCTTTCAAAGGACCTAAGGTGTCAAAACCATTACCAAAAGCAATCAGAGTCTTCGAGATGATGATGGCAGGAATGAAACCTGTGGTATAGTTATGATATAATAATGTAAAGGGAAAGTCTTTCACTTTGACCTTATGTAAACAGACATCTGTCAACAAAATTGCCTGGATTTCTCATACCCAGGAAATTAATTGATCCTATAGAAGCCAAACTTCTAGAGCAAACTTCTGGTCAAGTCTGCTTGGCCAGATGAGTCAGTAACACCCTGTTTTCTGCCCTAGGAGATTTTGCTACAGATGCAGAATATTAGTCAGCCTTTAGCAGCTCCAGAGTAGCAACAAGGGTCTGCAAATAAATATCTCCTTTTTCAGTAGTCTTCACTTTCCTGATAAATTTAGATTTAGATTTCACTTTTCTTCTACTGGCACTCTTTTCTAGTATTTGTTCTATTTCTGGTACAATGTGTTGAGAGAGACTTTTCTCTCTTAATTGATCAGTATCACTAACATGGTTACCCAGAAAGCACTTTGAACTGGTTGATGGCAGATATCTTAAAACTTCCCAATGTCAAAAGTCTGTCATTCCTTCTACTCCATTTAGTTTACAACCAGCCTGTTAGCTGAAGTTCAGGAGGCCCACCTGCTGTGCTCATTGAGGTAAATGATTCACAGTTGTGATTTGCATCTGTGAGCAGGTTCCTAATACCTATAAAGCCACTGGCCAGGAAAGCCAAGGGCATTCTGGGATGTATTAGGAGAAGTGTGGCCAGCAGGTCAAGGGAGGTAGGTTCTCCTCCCCCTCTACTCTGCATTGGTGAGACCCCCGACTGGAATACTGTGTCCTGTTTTGGGCACCCCAATTCAGAAAAGACAGAGATTTACTGGAGAGAGTCCAGCACAGGGCAACCAAGATGCTGAAGGGAGTGGAGCATCTCCCTTATGAGGAGAGGCTGAGAGAGCTGGAGCTCTTTAGCCTGGAGAAGAGGAGACTGAGGGGGGGATCTCATCAATGTCTATCAATATGTTAAAGGTGAGTGTAGGGAAGATGGAGCCAGACTCTGCTCAATGTCATCCAGTGACAGGATGAGGCAATGGGAGCAAGCTGGAGCACAAGAGGCTTAGGGTAAACACAAGGAAAAACTTTTTCTTGGTGAGGGTGCCAGAGCCTGGAAGGGGCTGCCCAGGGAGGCTGTGGAGTCTCTGTCTCTGGAGCCACTCAAGACCTGCCTGGATCTGTTCCAGGGTGACTTGGTCTAGGTGCCCCTGCTCTTCTAGGTCCCTTCTAAGGTATTAAGTGCATCTTATTTTCTTGTGTAGTTATAGTGTGTATTAGCAGCTTATTTGGTAATATTTAAATTCTAATTAATAATTTCATTTTAACTGACTAAGCTAATCAAGGGATTCTTTGGTAAATACTCAGATACTGAGTATCTATCATCTTCTCAAGGAAGCTGATGTAATGGAGGCTCAAGACTATTGCAGCAGTTTGTCCAGGGAATGTTTACTGGTTGAAGTGTTTGATCAGCTTTGTGTTACTGGTTTCACTGTAGTTAAATTTTTAACTTCTGGGACTTAAGCTATGAAAAATTCTGTAGCAATAATCTAAATATGAAAATATAGAAATTGTGTTCAGAAGTTGTCTGTGACAGTTAAAATTCTTTGTTAATCAACAATTTTTACTACCATCAAATTATATTGACTATATCTACTGTTACTATATTTATGTGACTAATTAATTTCAGCAGTTACTTGCTATAAGGTCTGCTGAAGGAACATTGTTCTTTGAAGTTGAAATTTTCTGCCATCAATAATATCTTTACAACTCACCATATAACTTTCAACTCCTTTATGAAGGGATGTGTTTCTTTTAGTCTTATTTTCATATCTAAAGGTAGTAAAATGTCATAGAAAGTTGTCATAGTGTGTCAAAGTTTTACATGGTGTGGGATATTGAAAAAATGCTGTTAACAGAACATTTTATCTGTAGTTCTGTCATTGTGATTTCTTAGATGCAAACATCCTTTGGGTTTACTTATTTAAACAAATTCGCATTATTATTGGTGAAAATGCATGATCAATGGATGACTGATTCTTGTGATATTTTTTCTTTTATGATTGACTTGCTGAAATTATTACCAATTTAAGGTAACTTTTTTTTTCTTTCTATATTCACACTTAGATACAACATCATCACTAAGTTAGGGGCTGAGATTTTTCTGTTTATTAACAAAACTTAATTTGCTATTTAAATTAAACAAATGTCAGGCTTAGTTCACTGTGCATTTGTCTTATGCACTGTTAGCTCTTTTTGCTAATGCCTCAGGAATCCCTAAGAAAGTTCACTACTTAGCAGTGAGCTACCTTAGTGTAGGGACTGACAGATCTTGTGATATGTAGAAATTTTAAAGGAGGAAAACATAGAAACAGTAGAAAGATTGATGTAATTTGAGCGACTCAAAATCCTTGGCACAGTTATAAATACCTTTATTTAGTAGATGCTTTCCTTTTTTGTATGATTGCAGGTGAAATAAGAGTAGCAGACAATTAAGTGCTGCTGATGTCACAGTGATAATTTTTACTTCAGTGTTTTACTAATGTATAATGTGATTTGTTCAAATAAAAATTCCTTTTCAAATTTTGCTGTCACCCTTTCGGTGATTCATAGGATCATTTTCAGATGTCTCTCCCATTGTCATGCTTTTACTTACAGACAATTTAAAAACTTTAGGCAGTAGTCAAAGAAAGGAGAATATTCTTTTATTTTAATATTATTGAATCTGGAAGCCTGGGGTAAATATATTCTGCTTCTAATGTAGTTAATCTGCATACAAGACAGCAATCATTCTGATGGAACTGATCACTGCATCACAAACCTGGGGCTAAAATATGGATGTATCTTAAGGGAGAGAGCAGACTTTTTTTTTTTCTTTTTTTTATCCACCACCACCTTCCTCATAAGGGTTTTGCAGCTATGGTAATTCCTGAATGTAAGATGTACTCCTACTGTGCAGTGCAGAAAGAGCAAATAGAAAATTGTTGAGAGAACAGTCAGGGCAAAACTGTTATAGTTTTCTCAGACATACCTGTTACTGATGAGTGCAAAGACTATCTGTGCTTTATTTTTCTCTGTGCACAGAAGAGACAAGCTGTATTTAGAGGACTGTGTAGGAATGCCATGAAGAGATTTTTTTCAGTATTGTTAGGCATTTTCTAATGCTTGTTGATGATAATCCACAGTTGGCGGAAAAAAACCCAAACAAAAACCAAGTAAATATTTCTCTTTGAGTCACCAGCTGTTTAATGTCTCTTCTCTAAGTGACTTTGCTCAGATTAACCTGTATTTGCATGACCATGTCAGATGTGTATGTGGCATTACTTTTAATCAGTGTGCATTGTGTGCTTTAGTTGCCCAATTAGCTTATTTCAGAGATTCACAAGGTGAACTTCATTGTAGCAGGATCAAAACTTATTATGAAGATATGTATTTCCAGTCTGTTGGGGGGAAAAAAAAAACCAAACAAACAAAAAAAGGCCTCATAATATACTGTCTGCAATGGGTAATAGAGAAGATCAGGGGAGAAAGGGATTTTTATAGTTTTGCACATGTCTCTTTGCTCCAAATTCCTCTCTGAATTTAAGGAAAAAGAATAGTATGCATCCAAGTTTTGGACATGTACAAGTGACTGACAGGCAGAAAGGAATCCCAGGATTATGCAAAGCATGGAATTTGGTATTTGTTGGAAACCTGGGTAAGAGGAGTTAGTGTGGGGAAAAGGTGACAAGGAGAGAGAGTGCAAGCTGAGTTTCTCAGTGTATTAGAAATGGATTAAACAATATGGGGGCTAGTTTTCAAAGCAAAGGCTGGTGCCTATTGCTATTTTTTCTATGCTGAGTATCTTAAGAGTACATTTCATCCTACCATGCATATGTTATCTTGTTTTCTGCTTCTGACTTCCAAACCTATTCTTCTGTGCTTCTTCCCACTAAATGTACTCTGTTTTACTTCTGGTTTGTTTTTTTTTTCCTGCTCTTTTTTTATTCCTGTCCTCATCTGCTTTTGTTGTTGATGTTCTCATGGTAATTTTGGTTTAGAAACACTAATATATTTTTACTTTCTTTTTTTTTCCTTCTTCTTAAATATTTTCCCTTACTTCAGGGTTTTCAGGTTAATTTATCCACTTTTTATTTACTACTATATTGCTCTTTACTTCCAAAATTGGAAACTGTTCACCCTTCCCAGCTTCTTGAAAATATTGTTAAGAAGACACTTTTCAAGGGTGACTCCATATTTTTCTCTGTATAATCCTCAGAGGGCAGCCGTGACTTCAGAACTGTCCTTTTGGAGATCCAGAAACACAAATACACAGTATCTTCTTTGACTGTGACATTGGAGGTGAGAAATGAGTACAGCACACTGAGTGTAATATGGTGTATGCAGAATAGTAAATGAGATTTGAGAACACGTTTTGGATATTACACTCTAAAACTTATTATGGGGAAAAAAGAGAACACTGCATATACATGGAGCTAAGAGTTTATTGCTCTCCTGATCAAAATCTTAACTGTCTAGTTGAACTACAAAGATACTATTAATCTAATCTAACAGTGTTACCAGAATAATGGTGAACTATGACTACATTGGGTCAGAAAGGTCTGATTGGAAATAATTATGCTAAAAAACTTACTAGTTATCAACCCCTTTTCTCTGGTAGTATGTTCATCCTTTCAATGATCCTTTGTGTTTTACAGTTGATGACACTATTATACAGATTAACAGATTAACACAATTATTGTTTACTCTGGAATAGACCTTTGAGATCATCAAGTCCAGCCTAAGACCTGACACCACAACACCTAGCTAGACCATGGCACTAAGTGCCACATCCAATCTTTCCTTAAACACCACCAGGGAGGGTGACTCCACCACCTCCCTGCGCAGCCCCTTCCAGTGTCTAATGACCCTTTCCATAAGGAAGTCCTTCCTAATATCCAGTCTAAACCTCCCCTGGTGCAGCTTCAGGCCATGGCCTCTCGTTTTTGTCCCCAGTTGCCTGGGAGAAGAGGCCAGCCCCCACCTGCCTACAACCTCCTAGAGAGTGATGAGGTCTCCCCCTGAGTCTCTTCTTCTTCAGGCTGAACAGCCCCAGCTCCCTCAGCCTCTCCTCATAAGACTTTCCCTCCAATACCTTTACCAGTCTTGTTTTTCTCCTCTGGACCTGCTCCAGCACCTCAATACCCTCTTGAAGTTCAGGGCCCA